>LBNU01005322.1:10715-58115 GCA_014162995.1 Artemisia annua | reverse complement strand
GTTTGGCAAAGGGGGAATGACTTCCTATTGACACTATTCTTCCAGTGGGTCTCCAATGATAGCCAACATTAGTAAACTTCCTTCCTGTTGCTTTGCAAACATGTTTTACACGATTATAATAGACAGTATGACAACCAGGGGATACTTTAGAAGCATACAAACATGTATTAACACACACATCATGATTACCAAAATTTAAATAGTTATTACAGATCTCACAACTGGTTTTAGAATTCGAATTAATTACAGTACGCCTAGAGCTAATACTATAATCAACACGATTCTCAACGTTCGGATCAGTTTTATTGTTCCTAATGTGGTCTTCTACTTTCTTTCCTTGAGCACTTTTAGCTGGCGATGTCCTATCATTCCTTGTATTGCAACTAGGCTTTGACCCGCTAGCATTAGTGACAGCTTTTACTCCTGTAGAATTAATGATGGGAACATTAGAATGAGACACTGCTGTTTGATTTTTGGTATCTGATGTGTTATGTTTTGGTGATGTTATGGGCACTTTAAAGTCAACATGCTTGTTCTTAACCTTAGACTAAAAATCATTAGACTTATCACGCATGCAAACAGCTTTAGGACATGTACCAATGGCATAGTCTAAGAGCTCATATGATCTGTTGGTGAGATAATACACATCACGGATGCCAATGTCCGCAGGACTCACTGTTCTAACCTCTTCAATAGTTTCGCAGAGGATATCTAGGCAATCCTTGAGATACCTAAGGTACTCACTATGAACAAACGCATTACTCCTAAGGGGAAGAGGAATATTAATGGCATCAACTACAGTTCTTTTTGTTTTCCCTTTCACCTGAGTCTTTAGATTCTCATATTCTTTAAGCAAAGAAGTTATCTTTTCATTGTTTTTATCACGCATGATCTTCATCGAATCATTTAACTCTTTGTAATGTTGTTTGATTTTAGAGTTTTCAGCTTGAAAACAATCATTTTCGTATTTCAAATCGTTAATGACATTTTGAAGTTGAAGATATTGAGAATCTAAACACGGAGGTTTCTGGGTATCAATCGCATCACATTTATTATCACTCACATCACATTTATTCGTCTTAAATTGTGCAATTTGAAGCATCAGTTTCCGAATCGTGTTAGTGTGAGCTTGAATTCTTTCATCCCTTTTGGCTAATTCAAAATATGCATCAAATTCAGGAGCATCCGAAGATGTCTTGGCATTTGAGTTTCTAATTCTCTCTTCTAGATATTGGTATCTTAATTGCAAGTTAAGATTATCAACCTCTAGTTTTGAAAATTGCTTGACCATGTTATCATGATCATCTTTTTGAATTTTTTCGCGCAGTTTTAAATTCTCCCCCTCAAGCTCAACAACACGATTCTGGAAAACCTTTAATGTAACAGACATATAATGAAATTGGGAAGTAGTTAAAGAGGAATCAGTAGCAGTATAAAACACATCTTGAACAATTCACATATCATGCTCTGGGTGCTTGTTTAAGACCATATAGTGCCTTCTTCAAGCGATAGACATGATTAGGGCGTTCAGGATCAACAAACCCCTCTGGTTGACTTACATATACTACTTCCTTTAAGTGTCCATTGAGAAAGGCAGTCTTCACATCCATTTGGTATACAACCATGTTCTGACTGGCTGCATTGGCAAGGAAGATTCTGATGGCTTCAATTCTGGCAACTGGTGCGAATGATTCCTCAAAGTCGTTGCCTTCTTCTTGTTTGAACCCTTTGGCCACAAGTCGAGCTTTGTTCTTTAACACTTCACCATATTCATCAAGCTTCACTTTGAAGATCCATTTGAGGGCGATAATCATTGCACAGTCGGGAGGGCGCACTAATTCCCAATCATCTAGTCTGTCAAATTCATGGATTTCATCTTGCATTGCCGTGAACCAGGACATTTTAGTCAATGCTTCTTTATAATCCTTTGGTTCGACTTTGGACATTACGTTGCTAACGAAACACCATAAAGCATCTGTGGCAAGTTGTCATCGTGTAGATACCGGCCTAGATGGGTTACCAATGATATTGTCAATCGGATGATCATTTGTCCATTTCCTGATATGCTCATGAAGTTGATGACTGGGAATTGAAGTAGCAGTGTTGGAATCTTCTGAGGAGGTTGCCAAAGTAGATGGTTCAGGAGCAAATATGTTGACAAAAGGTTCATCAGGTGGTTGAGTAAAAGGATTCACTTCAAAGGTGTTATCAGATGCTTCTTCTTGAGGAATTGAAGAGTGTTGATCTGTGTGATTGGTATGACTAGATGATGGAGCATTCTGACTAAGAGAGATGGAGATGGAAGGCCCGTTTGTGGGTTGAGGTTCATCATTAGCAGCAGCATCAGGACCTATGACTTGTTGTTCAGGTTCGACTCTCTGTTGAGGCTCAAAATACTCATCATACATTGAATCAAACAATTTCTTCAAGTCCTCACTGGTAGGTGGCACAGAAGGAGCATCTGTGGTGGAAGAATTTACAAGTCCTGAACTAATGGGTCCAGGAGTCCAAAGATTAGATGCGGGTCCTGAACTGGAGTATTCAGGAACCGTTTGCTCGGTCAGCTCATCAAACGTGACATGGATGGTTTCCATGATTTGTCGGGACCTTTTGTTGTAGATTCGATAACCCTTCTTGTTTGGTGCATACCCAACAAAAATTCCAATATCAGCTTTTGCCTTTAGCTTTCCCAAATCTTCGCTATCATTGTTTGGGTAACATAATGCACCAAAAACACGAAGGAAAGAGAGGTCGGGTTTTCTTTCATGCACTAGCTCATAAGGAGTTTTGCAGTGAAGAGGATGTATTAGTGATCTGTTCTGAGTGTAACAAGCCGTTGCAATTGCCTCTCCCCAGAGAAACATAGGAGCTTTGGAGAAGATCAACATAGTTCGTGCTGCCTCTACAAGTGTACGGTTTCGTCTTTCAACGACTCCATTCTGCTGAGGGGTTCGAGGTATACTCCTTTGATGACTAATTCCCAGATCTTCATAAAACTGAGTAAGTTGTTGATTGACAAACTCCGTTCCATTATCTGTGCGGACGAATCTGACTGTTTTATTGAGTCCAACTTGCAGCTGCTTGATTAGTTTGATGATGATTTCAGGTGTTTCATCCTTGGATCTGAGGAATTTGACCCATGTGAAACGAGAGTAGTCATCAACAATCACTAACACATATCTCTTTCCAAATATGGTTTGCACTCTCATGGGACCACAAAGGTCCATGTGAAGGGTATGAAGAACTTCCATAATGGTGTTGATGGTTTTGGGTTTGTGAGTATGCTTCTTGCTTTTACCAAGCTGACAAGCGGAACAAAGATGATCTTTTTCATACTTCAGCCTGGGCATGCCTCGAACAAGATCTTTACGAGTAAGTTCATTGATGGTACCGAAGTTCAAATGGTTCAAACGACGATGCCACAACCAAGACTTGGTCTTGGAAGCCTTAGATAGTAGACAGATTGGAGATGATTGCATCATGTCTTCAATGGATATAGTGTAGAGGTTTGTGCCGCGTCTGCCTTTCAGGAGATCCATACCATCCAATCTTCTAACATAACAAGTGTGTTTTCTGAAGGCAACTTCTAGATCTGAGTCACAAAATTGACCTACGGAGAATAGATTGTGCCCAAGACCTTCTACATAATATACCCGAGAGATAACGCTGTCACCAACCACATAATCTCCATAACCCATTATTGCACCAAAATGATCATTCCCGAATCTAACAGTCCCGATAAACTTTTTCACGAAATTTCTGAGCCGCGAGCGATCCCCCGTCATATGTTTTGAGCAGCCTGAGTCCAAATACCACAGGGCGATTTGTACGACCTGCATTTGAAATCAGACAGATATGGATAACGGACAAACTTGGATCCCCAACCAAAAGTGGGTTCCGATTGGTTAGCACAAACATCAGAATTGGAAGAATTAATAGTGACCTTAGTCATAACATGATATGCTGGGGAACTAGACTTATGGTTAGCACATTGGGTTCCTATAGGAAAAGTTCTACCAGATTTCTTCCAAATCCTAATGTTGGGAAACTTAGGATTAGACTGTTTGGCAAAGGGGCGATGACTTCCTATTGACATTATTCTTCCAGTGGGTCTCCAATGATAGCCAACATTAGTAAACTTCCTTCCTGTTGCTTTCCAAACATGTTTTACACGATTATAATAAACAGTATGACAACCAGGGGATACTTTAGAAGCATACAAACATGTCTTAACACACACATCATGATTACCAAAATTTAAATAGTTATTACAGATCTCACAACTGGTTTTAGAATTCGAATTAATTACAGTACGCCTAGAGCTAATACTAGAATCAACACGATTCTCAACGTTCAGATCAGTCTTATTGTTCCTAATGTGGTCTTCTACTTTCTTTCCTTGAGCACTTTTAGCTGGCGAAGTCCTATCATTCCTTGTATTGCAACTAGGCTTTGACCCGCTAGCATTAGTGACAACTTTTACTCCTGTAGAATTAATGATGGGAACATTAGAACGAGAAACTGCTGTTTGATTTCTGGTATCTGATGTGTTATGTTTTGGTGATGTTATGGGCACTTTAAAGGCAACATGCTTGTTCTTAACCTTAGAGGAAAAATCATTAGTCTTATCACGCATGCAAACAGCTTTAGGACATGTACCAATGGCATAATCTAAGAGCTCATATGATCTGTTGGTGAGATAATACACATCACGGATGCCAATGTCCGCAGGACTCACCATTCTAACCTCTTCAATAGTTTCGCAGAGGATATCTAGGCAATCCTTGAGATACCTAAGGTACTCACTATGAACAAACGCATTATTCCTAAGGGGAAGAGGAATATTAATGGCATCAACATCAGTTCTTTTTGTTTTAGCCGCTTTGGTGAGACTGCAATCACATGCAGTGACTGGCATTTTCCCTTTCACCTGAGTCTTTAGATTCTCATTTTCTTTAAGCAAAGAAGTTATCTTTTCATTGTTTTTATCACGTGTGATCTTCATCGAATCATGTAACTCTTTGTAATGTTGTTTGATTTTAGAGTTTTCAGCTTGAAAACAATCATTTTCGTATTTCAAGTCGTTAATGACATTTTGAAGTTGAAGATATTGAGAATCTAAACACGGAGGTTTCTGGGTATCAATCGCATCACATTTATTATCAATCACATCACATTTATTCGTCTTAAATTGTGCAATTTGAAGCTTCAGTTTCCGAATCGTGTTAGTGTGAGCTTGAATTCTTTCATCCCTTTTGGCTAATTCAAAATATGCATCAAATTCAGGAGCATCCGAAGATGTCTTGGCATTTGAGTTTCTAATTCTTTCTTCTAGATGTTGGTATCTTAATTGCAAGTTAAGATTATCAACCTCTAGTTTTGAAAATTGCTTGACCATGTTATCATGATCATCTTTTTGAATTTTTTCGCGCAGTTTTAAATTCTCCCCCTCAAGCTCAACAACACGATTCTGGAAAACCTTTAATGTAACAGACATATCATGAAATTGGGAAGCAGTTAAAGAAGAATCAGTAGCAGTATAAAACACATCTTGAGCAATGCACATAGCAATCAAATTATCATTCATGATGAGAGCATTCTTCCTCGCAATTTCACTATGTTGAAGATCTATTACAGTTTGTTTTCCTTCACGTTCCTGGTTTTTAAACACCTCTTTCATTTCATTGATCTCTAGTTTAAGGGACGTTTCCATGTATTCAAAATGGTTTTTGATTTGTTTAAAAAACGGAATGACTTCTGTGAGATAGCATTCTTTTGTAACTTCAAAACCCCTTTCCCCCTCAGTAATTCCCGTTGGAGTAATCCTCTTTTTACATGTTTTGTCAAAATCCGCAAACATTTGATACAGTACATACATGCTAATAAGAGTTTTACATTGAGTGGGAAGTGCTATCTGAACTAGGTTCATGGGTGTATTGGGAGGATACACCGTTGGTTTAGCAAACTTAAGGGGAGTGGTAGCCATAAGAAGTTCAGCTTTCATTTTTTCCACATCTAAGGCCCAAAAAATCTGTTCAGGGGTTAACCTAGTTTGGGGCACAAAGACAGTCAATCGGTTCTGCTCATAGTAGTTATGGGGCTTGATATTAACACGCTTTGCAATGCACATGGGATCCTTCATCTTATCCTCAAGTCTTTTCCTATTTTCAGTTTCACTTACATCAATCTCTTCTGTATCACGCACATCAGGGGGATCATGATTGGGTTTAAGCATCACATTGAAGTCATATAAGGCAGGTTGAGAGGCACTAACGCTCCTAAGATAATTAGTTTTAGGCACTCCTGTCTCCTTATCACTATGTTTATCACGAAGCTTAATGTGCTTTTGTATCATTTGAGCAGTTTGAATGGTTTGGCCTTGTGTGTACAATTTGTTTTCAAGCTTGTTCTTTAAGGCCTTTAATTGGGAAAAATCGTTTAGAAGTTTGGCTTCCTTACTTTGAAAATCTAATTTTAGTGTGTTGACACTATTTTGAATCTCCTGTTTTTGTTTAACAGTTTGATCGATTTGATTTTGCAAAGATTTTATTTCCCCTCTTAACTCTTCTTCCTTTAAATTCCTTTCGGTAATATATGTACACATTTGCCAATTCATTTTCTGTTCACGTTCGGTTAACTCAAATTTTGCACGTTGTTGATACATATTCACCTGATCTTTAAGAATATTAATCCTAGTGGTTAAGGTGTCATCAGGTATAACAGCAGTATATTCAACATATTCACAAGTATCATTATTAACGGAAGAGTCATCACTTGGTAAAGCAGTCTCGACACTTTGTTTCAAGTATTGTTCATATGGGACAACATTGCTATTACCCATATCAGCAGAATTTGAATCAATAGTGTCGGTGTGGTTTACTTCGTTATGAGTCCTTTGATTGTGCATCACATCGTCAACATGTGTATCTTCAGATGCTCTACTAGATTCATCAGACTCTTTATTGTTATCCATATGTTGTTGTTTTGAGAGAACATTAGTGTTTTTCAAACCAACATCATCTGGCGTGACAATACTAGTTTGATGAACCTCATCGAGTATCGTTGGAATGGCACTTGTTTCATATGTGTCATATAATTTGAGTACCTCAGAAATGATGGATGATTTTGATGATCCTGATTGATTTGCCGATGTGACTGCAGATGTAAGCTTGGCCATAAAGATGGTTTGTGCAGTAGGTTCATCATCAACATCAGAATCAAATGCATCACAATCTTCAGCCTGGAAGATGTTCGGGTCATTTAGAGCAAGATCCTGGATTGGTTGATCATCCACATCAGCATCAAAGGAGTTTCCTTCATCACCAGCAAGAAAGAGTAGTTGTTCCTCATCCAATTTAACTCCATTCTATTGTGGTTGCATCAACAGCATCTTATCTTTGAAGTAGTCGGAGTTCTGAGGACGTTTTGGTTCAGTGCAGTTTCTTGCAATATGACCTATCCCACCTCAATTGTAGCACTTGATTTGCCTTCCTTGTCCTTGATTTCCATTTCCCATTCTGTTCTGAGCATTTCCTCGGACATTTTGTCTTCCTTGAACCACAACACGCCCATCTTCCACAACAGCAAGATTACGTGGATTAGATGAGGTTCTGAGTTGATTGTTGGTTTGAGGAAGAGTGTTTCTGAAGTGTTGAACCAGCAGAGAACTTGATTGGAGAGATTATCAATTCTCTTGTCCATGTAGGAATTTCCCGATTCTTGTGAATTGGTTTTGACACTTGCTGATTGCATTGAGGCTTGACCAAGAGAAGACTGATTCTGTGTTGCTTGAGTAGTGATTGGAGAGTTGATTAAGTCAGCTGAGAATTGGTTGAGTCCTTGAGCAATGGAGATTAGAGCAAGAGGATCATTTGAGGGATGAAACTTCTCAATTAGCTGACGATCATACATGGCATGTTTCTCATGTTGTTGCAGATAAGCATAGAGTTGCTCATAGTTGGTGTTTCTGAGTCCTTTGTTTAGCTTCACAGCCGTGACAAATCGATCCCATTCTGGTGACATGTTATTGACGAACTTTGAGTTGAGTTGGATGTTGGGCATTGTCATTCTGATCATTCTCATGTCATTCACAAGCTTGTGGAATCTGACATAGTAATCATTGATGCTTTCACCAGGGTTCATCTTAAAGTGCTCGAATTCATCGTACAATTGAGACTCACGATCTTCCTTTGTTAATTCTGAACCAGCTAGCAACATTTTGACATTGTCCCACACATCTTTGGCCTCAGTGTTGAAGTTAATCAGTTTGTATATGTCCTTGGGTAGCCCTTGTACCACAATGTTTGAAGCACGAACGTCAGCATCATATCGTTTCTTTTCGGCTTCATTCAGATCATTGTACGTACGAGGTCTGTCAATTCCAAGGGTGACTGTCCCATCATCACCAGTAGAGATAACATCTCTGGTAGTGCCCATTTGGAACGGCCCTTCATCAATTGATTTCAGAATGTTCTCCCCATTTTCTTTGCCTTCACAATACCAGCGAATTCTTTGTGACCAAGACTCATAGTCCGTTCTTTCTAGCATTGGAGGTCGAGTGTCAGACCCAACAGCTTGGATATCATCAATAGATGTTACAGTAGTCATGATGACAAGGTCTTAGACGGTATTTTACAACACACGTGACTTAAACCGAGAAATCGATTACTAAAGTCAACCAGGAAAACCGCTAAGATAAGTAAACCGCTGGTACAGTAACCGCTGACAATTAACCGCTGACAGAGTAACCGCTAGTAAAGTAACCACTGAAGAGTAAACCGCTGATGTAATAACTGCTGAAACTTAACCGCTGGAATAGTAACCGCTGATTATTAAACCGCTGACAATAGTAACCGCTGACAGAGTAACCGCTAGTAAAGTAACCACTGAAGAGTAAACCGCTGGTGACTTAACCGCTAAAGAGTAAACCGCTGGAAGTTAACCGCTGAAACAGTACAAAGTACAGCGTAATATTCGCTCCACTACTTGTCCTAACCGCTAACACAAACCGCTAAAAACCCAAACTAACCGCTGACAAGAATAGTTTACCGAGGAGAAAACCGCTGACAAGAAACTTGTCCAAAATCATTCGTACACTTCACAAACGCGAGATCTAGCCAAACCAAGTGATAACCTAGATAAATCTAACCACTCTAATCCAATAAGTACACGAAAGAACACAAGAATCACCACGAACAAGCTCAAGACAAAGTAAAACCACCCTAAACTAATAGAAACATGTCCAGGTGGTCTCAAAATGGTTAAGCATAATTTGGTATAACTTGTTTTTAGCATAACTTTTTCGTTATAAACCCGTTTTTACCCGTTCTTTCGGCCATGGATTCATCTTAAAATGTATTTTCTTTATCTTGGGTCAAAAATGGGTTCCAACCTACTGAGTTTTCTGTATTTTCAAATTATGACCAGAAGCTTGTTTTTAATGTCCATTAGGGTTTTCTCATCCTATAACCATTCCAATTTCACCATAAATTCAATACAACAATCCCATAAACTACCATACACCTCCTCAAGGTGTCATGGGTTCCTAATAAACATAAAAACATCATCACACCAAAACTCTACATATCTATGTATCAAAAGTTTAATAAAACATAAGATTTGAGTGGTACAAATTTCATCTACTTGCATGCATATATAATTTAGTTAAAAGGTGGTAGAAATATACCAAGAACCATAAAAGTATAATAAGTTACTTACTTGAAGGATTACTAGTTATTTAGCAAGAAAACCTTAACTAATCCATAGGTTTATATTTCAAAACCTTGTAATGGATGTTTATAATCACTTGTATTAACTTGTTCTTGCAAAATTATGAATTCTTGATGGTGTTGGAGTAGGAACGAGCCAAGGGAAGGAAGAACAAGAGAGAAAGAAAAATATTTGATCTAAAATTTTATGATTTGCATGTGTTGGTAAAAGGTATAGATAGTGGAAGTTATTAGGTAAAATTTTGAGACACCAAGTGTCCCTTAGACACCCTTGGCCGGCCACCTCACTATGAGGTGGTTGTGTTTATAATTTTTGTCCCATTTTGGTTTACGGGGTACCGTTTAGTGCATAGCTCGAGTAGTTTTGACGTTTTCGGGTACCGGGTGAATTAGAAATAATTTTTAATGGTACCATAGTGATGAAACACTATTGTAAAAATTATGAAAATATAATTTTAGTAGATGATGAGTTTTTCAATAACTTTCACATTGTTACTACGAATACTTTCGTAGTTATACGTTTTTGATAGTTTTAAGTAATTAGTTCCTAAAATAAAAGTGAAAGTAACTTTTTAAATTAGGGTTTCAAGGAAAATAAATAGTGGACTACAAGAAATGTAGAGTTGACATATATAGTCGTAGTGAAAGAATTGGATGTTTACGGATAACTTTCTACGAAGTTGTTTTATTAATATGGAATAGTTATTAAATAAACTATTATTTAAATTATAAGACATGAATTTTTGAGAAATGTCACACGACGAACCATTGAGCCAAATGGTTATTTAAAATTTTCAACATCTTAATTTTAACGGCTCATGGTAAGTCACGTGGTATGTTCACAAAAGGCTTATTAAAACAACAAGGACCAAATGTGCAATTCTTTGAAAGGCACAAACCACAGGGACTACATGTATAATTATTGAAACTTATGAGAACCTATATCAGTTCCAAAAAAAAAAACCCCACGATTTTTTTCATCACTCTTAAACACCAATACACACACAAACTGCTGCCAAAATTTTCTCACGACTTTGACTGTTTTCTTGCAAAGATTTTCAACGAATTGTAAGTCTAATCTATAACATTACACGTTTTAATCATTAACTTCTTGAAAATCTGCTTGAAAATCCAATTAGGGCTCGTAACATTGGGTGTTTCTTGTTTATGCTATTTCATGCTAATTAAGGTTCATAAGCCGTGTGGGTACGTCTTAAGGAGTTGAGAAATAACTTTCGTGAGGTCTATGATCCATTGGAATTACATTTAGGAGATGATTTAGGTTAGGTGTATCGTGGCCCTTTATGTGCTAATTGAGGAGTTATGTTTGAATGTTATAATCGTGTTTTGGTGATCAATTTGGCCATGTTTATGTGTTTAAACAACAAATTCTTGAAAACATGTTCTGATTATATGAATTCGTTAGCGAGTTTGGTTGAAAGTTAGCGAGTATGAAGTTTGTTTCTTAGCGAGTATGGATACTTTGTCTTAGCGAGTATGGAAATCTTTCTTAGCGAGTATGAAAACTATGCCTTAGCGAGTATGGAAATTTTCATTAGCGAGTATGGATCTCATACTTAGCGAGTATGAAACTTTAACATTAGCGAGTATGGCTCTTATACTTAGCGAGTATGAGGTTTCCTTGTTAGCGAGTATGAAAGCTGTCTGTTAGCGAGTATAAAGCTTACTTGTTNTAAATAAGCTCACAAACACGTATAGATCATGTGGTTTGGTTCGTTACATGTAAGAAAGAAAAGAAAGAAATGTAGAGAGAGAAAGTTAGAGAGAGAAAGAGATGAAGCCTTGAGAGAAAACCAAAAAAAAAAAGAAATGAGATTATGAGAGAAGGCTTACCCTCTCCAAGGATGGAGAGGGCTTATATGTACATGGGTTTTGCCACTAGGGCGTGTCACTTGGGCTGCGGATCAGGTATACAGTGGGTAAAGACCCGTCCTTCTTCCGCGAACTAATCTACTTCTAAACTACGTTTAACTAACTATTGTAACTACTACAAGCTAATCAATGCTTAATCATATCAGGGGTGACCGAATCTTTCTTATACAAAAAAAATGTATTCCTAACAGTGATAGCCGGAGGTTGGCAATGGCCGGAGGTGTTTATATGGTTTGAGTGGATCTGTGTGTTGACTTTGGGATTTGATTTGTTTTGTGTGTTTTGGATCGATTGGAGAGTGAAGTGGTGTTTGTCTGATTTGAGTGGATCTGTAGTTTGAGGTGTTTGTTTGGTTTGAGTGGATCATATGGAGAGTGAAGTAGTTGTTTTTTAGAGAGAAAAGGGTACATGTTTGTATGTTTTGGATCCAGATCTGGATATGATTGGATATGTGGTGTGGTGGTAATGTTACACCCGAAACCCGATAAGGTATTATTACATATCATGAGTATAGCATAATATTGTTTTAGAGTGTTACTAGTATTTTATAAGAGAAATAGTTAAGTGATAAGTTATAGTGTTAAAGTGTAATAGTTTAAAAGGTAACGTGGTCAATTTATAAAGAATGAAATGTGAAGGATTGAATTTGCCAATAAGCTAAACTTATAAAGATAATTATCCATTCCCTGGATAATTCTAGGGAAGTTGAGAAGAATATAGAGAGTGTTTGTTTGGTGTGGTTTACCAGGAAGAAAAGGGAGGGAAAGGAAGTCATACCATCTTAGTGTTTAATTTGATCAAGGAAGTATTATTAGAATCAAGTTTTAAAGAGTTCCTCATCATAAACCACTTCAAGTAAGTATTAATTATTGACTTTAGAGTTAGGGTTCTTATATAAAGTTGAGTAAATGATTAAAGGTTGGTGATTTCTTATGTTATTATTGAATTAGTCACTAATTAGGGCTAATTTCATTATAGGAATTAAATAAGGAGCAAGTAGCAATCTCAAGTAGGAATTGTAATTGGTGAATTCAAGGTAAGTATTATAGCTAAACTTGTTAATGTAATCATAATCTTGTTATTTGAATTATGATGTGTAATGATATGGAGCTTATGTTAAAGAAAGTAGCTTGGATCCAATGCTAGTTTAATGTAATGTTAGCATATTAATTATGCTTGGTTAAGGTATGTTTAAATGTTATGAATTTGCTCTTTAATGTTATAGCTAGTGTGCCCCACTAGTTGTAACCTTGTTTAATGAGAGTTTATGTTATATGCTTACTAAGCGTTTCGCTTATATGTTAAGTTAATGTTGTTTCATAGGTGTTGGAGAATCTAACAAAGGTAAGGAAATGGAGTAATAGGATCCCCTACTTAGTATATAGCTTTGTAATTGGTAAGAAGAAGACTTCGTCTTTTGGATCAAGCTTTTGGAAGTTGGAAGCCCCCTCTAAAGTGTCTTTCTTTTCATTTGGTATGACTTTTGTTAAATGGGTCATTTTGAATGTTTATGGGTCCTTGTCTTAAGTATGTGTCAAAGTCTTGAATTTTGTCATGTGTATGATGCTTAAATTGATTATAAGTAGTCCTAATGTAAGTATGAAGGGGTGTTTTGTCACACCCTGAAAATACCTGTTATATGGCAGCGGATTGGAATACCTGCGTGTAACGAACATGGCATCTCATACAAGGTTATATTGAACGACCTAAAGTGTCGTTTTGAAAATACATCATTTGATCATTAAAAACATCAGAGTTTACAAAATAGGTCCCAAAATAATTTTGCAACTTGCAAGTTCATGAAAACTAGTTCAACATGATCAAACGTTACATAAGTGCATGAAAATAAAAAGGTGAGACGCGTCGACTCCGCGACTCCATGTAGGTCCAAAATGCATGCCAACATGAGATGTCTTAATGACCTGAAAATACATTGCTAAAACGGTCAACAATAATGTTGGTGAGAAATCATAAGTTTATAAAATGAATGTTGTACGATAACCATAAGTATAAGTGAATGACGAACTGTCACATAATTAATAAAAGTGTACATTATCTCTTAAGCTCATGACCCCGAAGCTAGACTGATGAAGAAGCCCCTCCAGAGTGTTTTGCCAGACACTCTAATAATGATAAAAATGAAATGAAATGCATCCGTTTGACTATTGGTAATTCCAACACGGATGGAGGCGTCACCCTCAATAGATCTATCCACTCACCTTCGCTTGCTCACAATTAACGGTTCATGATAATAAAAAGGGGACTTAAAACATGGCAATGTGGTAACTTAAGTAATGTACATGGATTTGATACTTAGGCTCGTATGAAAAATGGTGCAATGTATTCTCCCTCGTGGGATTTGAAAACAATAATAAAATGTAAACGGGACTATGAAAACTCACCTCAAGTGATGGTACAAACTATAGTGAGTGAGCTGAAATGATGAGGTGCAACTCATAGCCGCAACCTAAAATGAATGTATGTAATCTAATTTAGATTATGAAATGAATTCATGTATGCACTTGCACTTATAATCTATACCACTCGTATTAATTCAAAACATGTATAATCGTCGAAAATATAATTTATATTATCGTATTAAGTCATAATGTATTTTACATGTTCATATGGTGTAACGATGTTTTATGATAGTCGTTTGGCGATAAAGTGTGAAAATACAAGTTTTCGTCGTAAAATATTATACTTGACAATTTCTGAAAACGGCTCAAGTGACCTCGAAAAACTAGCTGTAAAATGGTGTATACTGAGAATTAGAGGTCATACTCAGTAGCTTTGGAAAGCTTGTTGCATTATCTAAAAGTTTTAACACTGACATTCTTCCCATATGTGCATAGATTAGGCAATAAACAGTCGTGAAGTGAGATGTTTAGGTCAAAACTGCCATTTTTGGGCAGTTTTTAGGAATGTTTGAGAGGTCATAGTTTACAGGTTATAAGTCGAAATGACATAAGGCCAACTGATTTGAAAAGTACTCCAGGAGGACTAACTTTTGTTCCTTGGTGTCCCGACTCCAGAACTGAGTCAATTGACGGAAAAATGGCTTCAAACATGGGTGTTTGCAAGTTTTCTGGGCAGACTTGGAATCTTTTCTAAGTAAAAGTGCTGTTGGTAATTTTAGTGATTTATTATCTTCGAAAATTCATAACTAATTCGTTATAAGTCCGTTTCTTGCGTTCTATATATCTCCGAAATGGTGAGAAAGTGTACTAACATATTTTAAACAGTTTGGTGCAATATATTAAGGTTTAGTGTCTTGTTTTGACCAAAGAAAGTCGTGCATCAGCACCCTTTATTTTCAGAAAATAAGTTATAGTTGTAGAATTTGTTTTTGGCATGTCTTTTTCGTTGTAAGTCCGTTTTTAGTGATTCAAGCGGCCATGGTTTCGTATTTGAATTTATTTTCTACTTATTGGGTCCAATATTAGCCAAAACCTACTGAGTTTACCAATTTTGAAAATAAGGATAGTAGCATATTTATAGTTGTTAAAAATGTTTTTCTTAGTTTGTAACTTGTCCAAATCCATCACCAACAACTTCAACAATTCCCATAACCTACCATACACCTTCTTAGGGTGTCATGGGTTCCCTAGCATTGTTTTTCAATCTTTTCACCATAGGTTTACTTGTTATTCATTTTAAAGATTAAAAGATACAAAACTATAAATATGGTGGTATAGATTTTTAAATGCATGTACATTTCTTAAGGAAATACCATGAACCTTGATAAAATTTATGAAAAGAAGTTGATAAACTTACTTGATGATTAGGACACTTTTTACGATAAAAACCTAAGTAATCTGTAGGTTTATATTACAAAACCTTGTAATAGATCACAACTAGCACTTGTAAAAATATTTGTTCTTGAAAAATCTTGAGTTCTTGCTTGTTTGATGTTGTAGTCGAGCACACCAAGGGAGAAACAAAGAGATTTTGATCTAATTTTTTTATAAACTTTTGCATGTATGATTAAGGTTAGGTGTATAGTGCCTTATATAGGAAGAATTTTGAGATAACAAGTGTCCTTGGGACACCAAGAACGGGCCACCTCATATGGTGAGTGGGTTTGTGTAATATTTGTACATTATTTGTTTTACGGGGTACTGTTTAGTGTATAGTTTTGTAGTTTTAGCGTTATCGGGTACCGGGTTAATTAGAAATAAATTCTAACGGGACAAAACGGGATATAACAAAGTTGTAAAAATTATAAAAATATAATTTTTGTAAACATTGGGTGTTCCGATAGTTATTGCTTCGTTGGTACAAATGTCGCTATAATTATATATAGTTGAAGGTTTAAAAATTGATAACTCTCAAAATATAAAATGAATAACTTTTAAAATTTTAGTGGCATTATAATAAGTATATAAAAATACTAGTGCCATAGTGGGAAGTGTTTGTTTTATTGATAAAATTTATTGATCACATGTTAATGTTTATTTAAAAACAAATAAATATATGTAAATTGAAATTATATAAATCCTACGAGTGGAATAGTATGCAAATGATGTTATGATGAAATGTAGACTAACACTAGCTTATGAAATGTATAATGAATGATGTCTCATGATAATGTGACTTAACCTGCCCGGTTTCGTCAAATGAATATCCGTAAACCTAGTTTACGTGAAATGATGAATTGAAATTTGTGAATAGAAAATTGTCAAGCTTTGGAAAATGACCTCAAATTGTGAGTTGTGACATTTGCCCACCCAAAAAGGAATTCAGTCCCTGAATTCAGCTGGTGTTGGTCTCTGAAGTAGACTCGGTGAAAAGATGTGGGTATTTGAGTCGCATTTGGTTTTCTCGTTCCCAATTAAACTCGGGACCTCTTCGTGAATTCCAGCGAACTTTCACGATAGGAATTCGACTTTGTTTCAACTGCTTGACCTCACGGTCCATGATTTTGCTGTTTTAAACGGTGCTGAGTACGTCCTATAGTGCTTAGATAGTTCTCTTTAAGGTTTATTGATCTGAGGATGGTAGAGCATGTGTATCCGATTGGAAAGAGAATATTTTAAAGGAATTGCTAGAAGTTTGAGGAGGTTCGCCTATTCTTTCATCGTTTTCTTATGTCATGGAATATTGTTCGTAGATGGAAAGTCTCACCTAGAGATGTCAATGGAAAAAAATCCAACTTAATGGCTGAATGAGTGACAAGCGGTGTAGGTATCCAAGGAGGATTTGTCGAAAGGGATGTTCATGAAAATTTTTATTTGTTTACAAAGCTTTTGAATGAAGGTTGTTATTAGTAATTCTTGAAAATGTGACTATTTCCTTCATGGCATAATCCTTCCTGAATTATACATAGGTGATCAGGCTATGTATACTTGAGGACAAATGATGCGATACTTGATTTAGTCAAATAGCGTTACTTTTCTCAAAAGTTTTAGCTGGTGTTCAACTTGTTGTTTTGAAAAATGGTATGCCAGATAATTCTTTTCAGGGTATCATGAAAATTGTTTCGTGTAATGGTAGTAATTGCTTGATAACAATAATAGAAAAATCAATTTATTGGGTGGTGACAAAATAGCCTGGAATAAAATTCGTTAAATGGTTCATTGGATACGTGGGTGAATCTTAAGGAATGGTAATAGTCTACTAATCCGTCAAGAATGAAATCGGCCTAATCCCTGCTAAGACAATGGTATAATGTTGCGAAACGATTGAAAATTGAGAAATTGGAATAAACGAAGGTTATGATTATCGCGGAGATAACAAAAGATAGATATCACATTGGATGGAAAAGTGCTTATTACAACCAGATTATGTCAATGTACTTACGGAAAGTACAAAAGAAAGATACAACCCTAGAGGGCTTGAACTACGGTTTATATATCAAAACATGAACTCCTTCTTGTCTTAAGCATTGTTGTTATCCTTGATGTTATCCTTGAGGTTATCCGTAAGGTGTTATCTAATTCATGGAAAGTGGGATTGGAAAAAGGAAATGACAATGGTGGTACTGAAAAAGCAAGGGCAGCCTCCCGAATCTCAAAGGTCTCGGTGTCATATCTAGTAGTCTCTCCTAAGCCGGGTTCCGGTGGTGCTATCATCTCAAATGGGTGGGAGTTATCATCTAACAAATGTGAGTGATTTGTGAATGTCAAAGTATAGGAATTGAAGATGAGAGTGATGATGTAGGTGTATCAGCGGATGAAAAAGAAACATCCTCGATATCCGAGTCTGCTAAGATGATCACAGGGTGGTTGGGTGAAGGCATGTCACTTGTGAACCAGGTCAATATGAAATGAAATGAATAACCCATGTAATGAAATCATATAACTAATGAATATGCACTTATGATGAAATGATGAGATGCTATCGTGATGTAGTTATAGTCTAGGGTATAAAGGACAACCTAGTTCGCTATAACCTTTGCTCTGGTGCCAATCTGTCACACCCTAAAAATACCTGTTATATGGCAGCGGAATGGAATACCTAGGTGTAACGAACATGGCATCTCATACAAGGTTATATTGAACGACCTAAAGTGTCGTTTTGAAAATACATCGTTTGATCATTAAAACATCAGAGTTTACAAAATAGGTCCCAAAATAATGTTTCAACTTGCAAGTTCATGAAAACTAGTTCAACATGATCAAACGTTACATAAGTGCATGAAAATAAAAAGGTGAGACGCGTCGACTCGGCGACTCCATGTAGGTCCAAAATGCATGCCAACATGAGATGTCTTAATTACCTGAAAATACATTGCTAAAACGGTCAACAATAATGTAGGTGAGAAATCGTAGGTTTATAAAATGAATGTTGTACGATAACCATAAGTATAAGTGAATGACGAACTGTCACATAATTAATAAAAGTGTACATTATCTCTTAAGCTCATGACCCCGAAGCTAGACTGATGAAGAAGCCCCTCCAGAGTGTTTTGCCAGACACTCTAATAATGATAAAAATGAAATGAAATGCATCCGTTTGACTGTTGGTAATTCCAACGCGGATGGAGGCGTCACCCTCAATAGATCTATCCACTCACCTTCACTTGCTCACAATTAACGGTTCTTGATAATAAAAAGGGGACTTAAAACATGGCAATGTGGTAACTTAAGTAATGTACATGGATTTGATACTTAGGCTCGTATGAAAAATGGTGCAATGTATTCTCCCCCGTGGGATTTGAAAACAATAATAAAATGTAAACGGGGCTATGAAAACTCACCTCAAGTGATGGTACAAACTATAGTGAGTGAGCTGAAATGATGAGGTGCAACTCATAGCCGCAACCTAAAATGAATGTATGTAATCTAATTTAGATTATGAAATGAATTCATGTATGCACTTGCACTTATAATCTATACCACTCGTATTAATTCAAAACATGTATAATCGTCGAAAATATAATTTATATTATCGTATTAATTCATAATGTATTTTACATGTTCATATGGTGTAACGATGTTTTATGATAGTCGTTTGGCGATAAAGTGTGAAAATACAAGTTTTTGTCGTAAAATATTATACTTGACAATTTCTGAAAACGGCTCAAGTGACCTCGAAAAACTGGCTGTAAAATGGTGTATACTGAGAATTAGAGGTCATAGTCAGTAGCTTTGGAAAGTTTGGTGCATTATCTAAAAGTTTTAACACTGCCATTCTTCCCATATGTGCATCGATTAGGCAATAAACAGTCGTGAAGTGAGAGGTTTAGGCCAAAACTGCCATTTCTGGGCAGTTTTTAGGAATGTTTGAGAGGTCATAGTTTACAGGTTATAAGTCCAAATGACATAAGGCCAACTGGTTTGAAAAGTACTCCAGGAGTACTAACTTTTGTTTCTTGGTGTCCCGACTCCAGAACTGAGTCAATTGACGGGAAAATGGCTTCAAACATAGGTGTTTGCAAGTTTTCTGGGCAGACTTAGAATATTTTCTATGTAAAAGTGCTGTTGGTAATTTTAGTGATTTATTATCTTCGAAAATTCATAACTAATTCGTTATAAGTCCGTTTCTTGCGTTCTTTATATCTCCGAAATGGTGAGAAAGTGTACTAACATATTTTTAACAGTTTGGTGCATTATATTAAGGTTTAGTGTCTTGTTTTGACCAAAGAAAGTCGTGCATCAGCACCCTTTATTTTCAGAAAATTAGTTATAGTTGTAGAATTTGTTTTTGGCATATCTTTTTCGTCGTAAGTCCGTTTTTAGTGATTCAAGCGGCCATGGTTTCGTCTTTGAAATTATTTTCTAATTATTGGGTCCAATATTAGCCAAAACCTACTGAGTTTACCATATTTTGAAAATAAGGACAGTAGCATATTTATAGTTGTTAAAAATGTTTTTCTTAGTTTGTAACTTGTCCAAATCCATCACCAACAACTTCAACAATTCCCATAACCTACCATACACCTTCTTAGGGTGTCATGGGTTCCCTAGCATTGTTTTTCAATCTTTTCACCATGGGTTTACTTGTTATTCATTTTAAAGATTAAAAGATACAAAACTATAAATATGGTGGTATAGATTTTTAAATGCATGTACATTTCTTAAGGAAATACCATGAACCTTGATAAAATTTATGAAAAAAAGTTGATAAACTTACTTGGATGATTAGGACACTTTTTATGATAAAAACCTAAGTAATCTATAGGTTTATATTACAAAACCTTGTAATAGATCACAACTAGCACTTGTAAAAATATTTGTTCTTGAAAAATCTTGAGTTCTTGCTTGTTTGATGTTGTAGTCGAGCACACCAAGGGAGAAACAAAGAGATTTTGATCTAATTTTTTTATAAACTTTTGCATGTATGATTAAGGTTAGGTGTATAGTGCCTTATATAGGAAGAATTTTGAGATAACAAGGGTCCTTGGGACACCAAGAACCGGCCACCTCATATGGTGAGTGGGTTTGTGTAATATTTGTACATTGTTTGTTTTACGGGGTACCGTTTAGTGTATAGTTTTGTAGTTTTAGCGTTATCGGGTACCGGGTTAATTAGAAATAAATTCTAATGGGACAAAACGGGATATAACAAAGTTGTAAAAATTATAAAAATATAATTTTTGTAAACAGTGGGTGTTCCGATAGTTATTGCTTCGTTGGTACAAATGTCGCTATAATTATATATAGTCGAAGGTTTAAAAATTGATAACTCTCAAAATATAAAATGAATAACTTTTAAAAATTTAGTTGCATTATAATAAGTATATAAAAATACTAGTGCCATAGTGGGAAGTGTTTGTTTTATTGATAAAATTTATTGATCACATGTTAATGTTTATTTAAAAACAAATAAATATATGTAAATTGAAATTATATAAATCCTACGAGTGGAATAGTATGCAAATGATGTTGTGATGAAATGTAGACTAACCCTAGTCTATAAAATGTATAATGAATGATGTCTCATGATAATGTGACTTAACCTGCCCGATTTCGTCAAATGAGTATCCGTAGATCTAGTTTACGTGAAATGATGAATTGTAAATGATGAATTGAAATTTGTGAATAGAAAATTGTCGAGCTTTGGAAAATGACCTGAAATTGTGAGTTGTGACATTTGCCCACCCAAAAAGGAATTCAGACACTGAATTCAGCTGGTGTTGGTCTCTGAAGTAGACTCGGTGAAAAGATGTGGGTATTTGAGTCGCATTTGGTCTTCTCGTTCCCAATTAAACTCGGGACCTCTTCGAAATTCCAGCGAACTTTCACGATAGGAATTCGACTTTGTTTCAACCGCTTGACCTCACGGTCCATGATTTTGCTGTCTTATACGGTGCTGAGTACGTCCTATAGTGCTTAGATAGTTCTCTTTAAGGTTTATTGATCTGAGGATGGTAGAGCATGTGTATCCGATTGGAAATAGAATATTTTAAAGGAATTGCTAGAAGTTTGAGGAGGTTCGTCTATTCTTTCATCATTTTCTTATGTCATGGAATATTGTTCGTAGATGGAAAGTCTCACCTAGAGATGTCAATGGAAAAAAAATCCAACTTAATGGCTGAATGAGTGACAAGCTGTGTAGGTATCCAAGGAGGATTTGTCGAAAGGGATGTTCATGAAAATTTTTATTTGTTTACAAAGCTTTTGAATGAAGGTTGTTATTAGTAATTCTTGAAAATGTGACTATTTCCTTCATGGCATAATCCTTCCTGAATTATACATAGGTGATCAGGCTATGTATATTTGAGGACAAATGATGCGATGCTTGATTTAGTCAAATAGCGTTACTTTTCTCAAAAGTTTTAGATGGTGTTCAACTTGTTGTTTTGAAAAATGGTATGCCAGATAATTCTTTTCAGGGTATCATGAAAATTGTTTCGTGTAATGGTAGTAATCGCTTGATAACAATAATAGAAAAATCAATTTATTGGGTGGTGACAAAATAGACTGGAATAAAATTCGTTAAATGGTTCATTGGATACGTGGGTGAATCTTAAGGAATGGTAATAGTCTACTAATCCGTCAAGAATGAAATCGGCCTAATCCATGCTAAGACAATGGTATAATGTTGCGAAACGATTGAAAATTGAGAAATTGTAATAAACGAAGGTTATGATTATCGCGGGGATAACAAAAGATAGATATTACATTGGATGGAAAAGTGCTTATTACAACCAGATTATGTCAATGTACTTACGGAAAGTACAAAAGAAAGAGACAACCCTAGAGGGCTTGAACTACGGTTTATATATCAAAACATGAACTCCTTCTTGTCTTAAGCATTGTTGTTATCCTTGATGTTATCCGTAAGGTGTTATCTAATTCATGGAAAGTGGGATTGGAAAAAGGAAATGACAATGGTGGTACTGAAAAGGCAAGGGCAGTCTCCCGAATCTCAAAGGTCTTAGTATCATATCTAGTAGTCTCTCCTAAGTCGGGTTCCGGTGGTGCTATCATCTCAAATGGGTGGGAGTTATCATCTAACAAATGTGAGTGATTTGTGAATGTCAAAGTATAGGAATTGAAGATGAGAGTGATGATGTAGGTGTATCAGCGGATGAAAAAGAAACATCCTCGATATCCGAGTCTACTAAGATGATCACAGGGTGGTTGGGTGAAGGCATGTCACTTGTGAACCAGGTCAATATGAAATGAAATGAATAACCCATGTAATGAAATCATATAACTAATGAATATGCACTTATGATGAAATGATGAGATGCTATCGTGATGTAGTTATAGTCTAGGGTATAAAGGACAACCTAGTTCGCTATAACCTTTGCTCTTGTACCAATCTATCACACCCTGAAAATACCTGTTTTATGGCAGCGGAATGGAATACCTGGGTGTAACGAAAATGGCATCTCATACAAGGTTATATTGAACGACCTAAAGTGTCGTTTTGAAAATACATCGTTTGATCATTAAAAACATCAGAGTTTACAAAATAGGTCCCAAAATAATGTTGCAACTTGCAAGTTCATGAAAATTAGTTCAACATGATCAAACGTTACATAAGTGCATGAAAATAAAAAGTGCCTTATATAGGAGGAATTTTGAGATAACAAGTGTCCTTGGGACACCAAGAACCGGCCACCTCATATGGTGAGTGGGTTTGTGTAATATTTGTACATTGTTTGTTTTACAGGGTACCGTTTAGTGTATAGTTTTGTAGTTTTAGCGTTATCGGGTACCGGGTTAATTAGAAATAAATTCTAATGGGACAAAACGGGATATAACAAAGTTGTAAAAATTATAAAAATATAATTTTTGTAGACAGTGGGTGTTCCGATAGTTATTGCTTCGTTGGTACAAATGTCGCTATAATTATATATAGTCGAAGGTTTAAAAATTGATAACTCTCAAAATATAAAATGAATAACTTTTAAAAATTTAGTTGCATTATAATAAGTATATAAAAATACTAGTGCCATAGTGGGAAGTGTTTGTTTTATTGATAAAATTTATTGATCACATGTTAATGTTTATTTAAAAACAAATAAATATATGTAAATTGAAATTATATAAATCCTACGAGTGGAATAGTATGCAAATGATGTTGTGATGAAATGTAGACTAACCCTAGTCTATAAAATGTATAATGAATGATGTCTCATGATAATGTGACTTAACCTGCCCGGTTTCGTCAAATGAATATCCGTAAACCTAGTTTACGTGAAATGATGAATTGTAAATGATGAATTGAAATTTGTGAATAGAAAATTGTCGAGCTTTGGAAATGACCTGAAATTGTGAGTTGTGACATTTGCCCAACCAAAAAGGAATTCAGTCCCTGAATTCAGCTGGTGTTGGTCTCTGAAGTAGACTCGGTGAAAAGATGTGGGTATTTGAGTCGCATTTGGTCTTCTCGTTCCCAATTAAACTCGGGACCTCTTCGAGAATTCCAGCGAACTTTCACGATAGGAATTCGACTTTGTTTCAACTGCTTGACCTCACGGTCTATGATTTTGCTGTCTTGTACGGTGCTGAGTACGTCCTATAGTGCTTAGATAGTTCTCTTTAAGTTTTATTGTTCTGAGGATGGTAGAGCATGTGTATCCGATTGGAAAGAGAATATTTTAAAGGAATTGCTAGAACTTTGAGGAGGTTCGTCTATTCTTTCATCGTTTTCTTATATCATGGAATATTGTTCGTAGATGGAAAGTCTCACCTAGAGATGTCAATGGAAAAAAAATCCAACTTAATGGCTAAATGAGTGACAAGCGGTGTAGGTATCCAAGGAGGATTTCTCGAAAGGGATGTTCATGAAAATTTTTATTTGTTTACAAAGCTTTTGAATGAAGGTTGTTATTAGTAATTCTTGAAAATGTGACTATTTCCTTCATGGCATAATCCTTCCTGAATTATACATAGGTGATCATGCTATGTATACTTGAGGACAAATGATGCGATGCTTGATTTAGTCAAATAGCATTACTTTTCTCAAAAGTTTTAGATGGTGTTCAACTTGTTGTTTTGAAAAATGGTATGCCAGATAATTCTTTTCAGGGTATCATGAAAATTGTTTCGTGTAATGGTAGTAATCGCTTGATAACAATAATAGAAAAATCAATTTATTGGGTGGTGACAAAATAGCCTGGAATAAAATTCGTTAAATGGTTCATTGGATACGTGGGTGAATCTTAAGGAATGGTAATAGTCTACTAATCCGTCAAGAATGAAATCGGCCTAATCCCTGCTAAGACAATGGTATAATGTTGCGAAACGATTGAAAATTGAGAAATTGGAATAAACGAAGGTTATGATTATCGCGGAGATAACAAAAGATAGATATTACATTGGATGGAAAAGTGCTTATTACAACCAGATTATGTCAATGTACTTACGGAAAGTACAAAAGAAAGATACAACCCTAGAGGGCTTGAACTACGGTTTATATATCAAAACATGAACTCCTTCTTGTCTTAAGCATTGTTGTTATCCGTAAGGTGTTATCTAATTCATGGAAAGTGGGATTGGAAAAAGGAAATGACAATGGTGGTACTGAAAAGGCAAGGGCAGTCTCCCGAATCTCAAAGGTCTCAGTGTCATATCTAGTAGTCTCTCCTAAGTCGGGTTCCGGTGGTGCTATCATCTCAAATGGGTGGGAGTTATCATCTAACAAATGTGAGTGATTTGTGAATGTCAAAGTATAGGAATTGAAGATGAGAGTGATGATGTAGGTGTATCTGCGGATGAAAAAGAAACATCCTCGATATCCGAGTCTGCTAAGATGATCACAGGGTGGTTGGGTGAAGGCATGTCACTTGTGAACCAGGTCAATATGAAATGAAATGAATAACCCATGTAATGAAATCATATAACTAATGAATATGCACTTATGATGAAATGATGAGATGCTATCGTGATGTAGTTATAGTCTAGGGTATAAAGGAAAACCTAGTTCGCTATAACCTTTGCTCTGGTACCAATCTGTCACACCCTGAAAATACCTGTTATATGGCAGCGGAATGGAATACCTGGGTGTAACGTACATGGCATCTCATACAAGGTTATATTGAACGACCTAAAGTGTCGTTTTGAAAATACATCGTTTGATCATTAAAACATCAGAGTTTACAAAATAGGTCCCAAAATAATGTTGCAACTTGCAAGTTCATGAAAACTAGTTCAACATGATCAAACGTTACATAAGTGCATGAAAATAAAAAGGTGAGACGCGTCGACTCCGCGACTCCATGTAGGTCCAAAATGCATGCCAACATGAGATGTCTTAATTACCTGAAAATACATTGCTAAAACGGTCAACAATAATGTTGGTGAGAAATCATAGGTTTATAAAATGAATGTTGTACGATAACCATAAGTATAAGTGAATGACGAACTGTCACATAATTAATAAAAGCGTACATTATCTCTTAAGCTCATGACCCCGAAGCTAGACTGATGAAGAAGCCCCTCCAGAGTGTTTTTCCAGACACTCTAATAATGATAAAAATGAAATGAAATGCATCCGTTTGACTGTTGGTAATTCCAACGCGGATGGAGGCGTCACCCTCAATAGATCTATCCACTCACCTTCACTTGCTTACAATTAACGGTTCATGATAATAAAAAGGGGACTTAAAACATGGCAATGTGGTAACTTAAGTAATGTACATGGATTTGATACTTAGGCTCGTATGAAAAATGGTGCAATGTATTCTCCCCCGTGGGATTTGAAAACAATAATAAAATGTAAACGGGGCTACGAAAACTCACCTCAAGTGATGGTACAAACTATAGTGAGTGAGCTGAAATGATGAGGTGTAACGATGAATGTATGTAATCTAATTTAGATTATGAAATGAATTCATGTATGCACTTGCACTTATAATCTATACCACTCGTATTAATTCAAAACATGTATAATCGTCGAAAATATAATTTATATTATCGTATTAAGTCATAATGTATTTTACATGTTCATATGGTGTAACGATGTTTTATGATAGTCGTTTGGCGATAAAGTGTGAAAATTCAAGTTTTCGTCGTAAAATATTATACTTGACAATTTCTGAAAACGGCTCAAGTGACCTCGAAAAACTAGCTGTAAAATGGTGTATACTGAGAATTAGAGGTCATACTCAGTAGCTTTGGAAAGCTTGTTGCATTATCTAAAAGTTTTAACACTGACATTCTTCCCATATGTGCATAGATTAGGCAATAAACAGTCGTGAAGTGAGATGTTTAGGCCAAAACTGCCATTTCTGGGCAGTTTTTAGGAATGTTTGAGAGGTCATAGTTTATAGAATAAGTCCAAATGACATAAGGCCAACTGATTTGAAAAGTACTCCAGGAGTACTAACTTTTGTTCCTTGGTGTCCCGACTCCATAACTGAGTCAATTGACGGGAAAATGGCTTCAAACATGGGTGTTTGCAAGTTTTCTGGGCAGACTTAGAAAATTCATAACTAATTCGTTATAAGTCCGTTTCTTGCGTTCTTTATATCTCCGAAATGGTGAGAAAGTGTACTAACATATTTTAAACAGTTTGGTGCATTATATTAAGGTTTAGTGTCTTGTTTTGACCAAAGAAAGTCGTGCATCAGCACCCTTTATTTTCAGAAAATTAGTTATAGTTGTAGAATTTGTTTTTGGCATATATTTTTCGTCGTAAGTCCGTTTTTAGTGATTCAAGCGGCCATGGTTTCGTCTTTGAATTTATTTTCTACTTATTGGCTCCAATATTAGCCAAAACCTAATGAGTTTATCATATTTTGAAAATAAGGACAGTAGCATATTTATAGTTGTTAAAAATGTTTTTCTTAGTTTGTAACTTGTCCAAATCCATCACCAACAACTTCAACAATTCCCATAACCTACCATACACCTTCTTAGGGTGTCATGGGTTCCCTAGCATTGTTTTTCAATCTTTTCATCATGGGTTTACTTGTTATTCATTTTAAAGATTAAAATATACAAAACTATAAATATGGTGGTATAGATTTTTAAATGCATGTACATTTCTTAAGGAAATACCATGAACCTTGATAAAATTTATGAAAAGAAGTTGATAAACTTACTTGGATGATTAGGACACTTTTTATGATAAAAACCTAAGTAATCTATAGGTTTATATTACAAAACCTTGTAATAGATCACAACTAGCACTTGTAAAAATATTTGTTCTTGAAAAATCTTGAGTTCTTGCTTGTTTGATGTTGTAGTCGAGCACACCAAGGGAGAAACAAAGAGATTTTGATCTATTTTTTTCATAAACTTTTGCATGTATGATTAAGGTTAGGTGTATAGTGCCTTATATAGGAAGAATTTTGAGATGACAAGTGTCCTTGGGACACCAAGAACCGGCCACCTCATATGGTGAGTGGGTTTGTGTAATATTTGTACATTATTTGTTTTACGAGGTACCGTTTAGTGTATAGTTTTATAGTTTTAGCGTTATCGGGTACCGGGTTAATTAGAAATAAATTCTAACGGGACAAAACGGGATATAACAAAGTTGTAAAAATTATAAAAATATAATTTTTGTAAACATTGGGTGTTCCGATAGTTATTGCTTCGTTGGTACAAATGTCGCTATAATTATATATAGTTGAAGGTTTAAAAATTGATAACTCTCAAAATATAAAATGAATAACTTTTAAAATTTTAGTGGCATTATAATAAGTATATATAAATACTAGTGCCATAGTGGGGAGTGTTTGTTTTATTGATAAAATTTATTGATCACATGTTAATGTTTATTTAAAAACAAATAAATATATGTAAATTGAAATTATATAAATCCTACGAATGGAATAGTATGCAAATGATGTTGTGATAAAATGTAGACTAACCCTAGTCTATGAAATGTATAATGAATGATGTCTCATGATAATGTGACTTAACCTGCCCGGTTTCGTCAAATGAATATCCGTAAACCTAGTTTACGTGAAATGATGAATTGTAAATGATGAATTGAAATTTGTGAATAGAAAATTGTCGAGCTTTAGAAAATGACCTGAAATTGTGAGTTGTGACATGTTTGGCGATTAGCCATTTCTACCCATTTTGAAGGATATGGGTCATGAATTCGTATAAACACTTTCGAAATAGTTATATAATGATATGAAATGGTTTTTGTTATGTTTGTCAAGTGCATAATTGCAGAAAAATGGTTTTGGGTAGTAAAATAAAAGTTGCAGAAAATCTGCAGGTAAAAGTGTATATTTTAGACTGAAAAAAAGTACATTTTAGACTAAAATTACCTGGGGTAATAGATTGTGTTTAAAGTGCAGCAAAAAGTGTAAATATTTTAGACTTCAAAAAGGGTGCATTTTAGACTAATACTTGGGGTAATAGTGTCGGAGTAAAAAAATGAAAAAAAAAAGGACATTTGTTTTTGGGGCGTTACAACCTGGTATGAGAGCCTTGGTCTAAGAGATTTAGGATTTCACTATAGGATTTCCTAAACTTAGGCCTTGTGTAGACGCATTTAGAGCTAATGTTTGTTGTGGCGTATTGTTTTAAGGATTTCGACAACGCATGTGTCGCATATTTTTGTGACTACGCTTGGCCACCGTAGTGATAAAAATATGGTACACATGGGGAATCTAAATCATAAGACTATATGTATGCGACAACACTACAAGAAAAAGTGGTATTTGGAAGGGTAGAAAAGTGTGCCAAATACTCAAAAAGCCGTGCCAAATGCTATTTGGCACGGCTTGGCACACTTTTGGCTCCGTCCTAAATATGAGGGTGCCAAATACATTTGGATCGGTTTGAAACCGTGATAAATACTATTTGGCACAGTTCTTGGGACGGTTTAACTTTGGGGTGCCATGAGTTAGGTATTTGGCATAACTGATAATCTTCCGTTCCAAACGGGCATTCGGCACCCTTTTACATCCTGTGCCAAATGTGTATTCGGTACCAATTCATTTCCCGTTCCAAATGCCTTTTTTGGTACAATTTATATTTACCGTGCCGAATGCCTATTTGGTACAGTTTTCATTTATCGTGCCAAAATTAATTGGGCCGGTTTAATATACCGTGACAAACGTATTTGGCACGGTTTACGTTTTTGTACCAAACGTATTTGGCACACTTTTATCCGCATTTCTAAAAAACATTTGGCACAATTTTGTGTTTGCTATAGAAGTCATTTGGCAATTTAATTAGATGGTCACCATAGCAAACAACCATCTCAATTTTTCGCAAATATTATTCAATCGAAGCCAAAATAAATTGAACTCAATTTTTATTAATCATCAATAAAATCAAATAAACATGGTCACTTGAATACAATAAAGTAAAAAACTATACGCCCAAGATCCTTGTAATGGTCTTTAGAATGAAAAAGTCATAACTATAACTCAATATAAATTACTAAGACGATTTATTACTGACGAAAACGAATAAAACTCCTTGGATATCGTCGTCTTCATAAAGCTTGCATAATATAATATTCCAGCATTAGAAATATATGAAACAAGCTAGAAAAAAAATTCGATATAGGAAATAGCAATAGAAGCACAAATGACAAGTAACAATATCCAAAGCCACAACCTCAGTTACCATGTATATATCAGGCTTATGAAAAATTGCAGACTTCTATTGAAAATTTGCATAACTTCTTGACATAAATAATGCATAAAAATGTTATTTATATTTTTCGATATCTCTACGTTTTGATGATCACAAAATGTAAAATCATTAAACGTAAGATTACTATGTAAAAAAGTATTAAACTAGTTTATATCATTATATCCAACTTAATCACTTAAGGTATGAATAAACAAGTGCTTAATACATCTCATGATCAAAGGGGTATTTAATTAATTAATACAAAGTTTATTTAATAATATAAACATATTATATATTTTTGAAAAACACTTTTGGTAATAAAAGAAAATTTTTAAATCATACTAAATATATGAATTCAAATTTTTAACCAAAATCAGTTAGTTTTTCACCAAATAAACTTTCCCCACTAAAAGACAGAATTTCTAGCCGTTACAGCTGGGCGGCCCCCTTAAATTTAAGGGGGCCGGCCATGAATTAAGGGGGCCGGCCACGCTCCTCTGTCAGAATCTGTCAGAAATTTTCCCCTATAAATACCACCTCAAACCTGGTATTTTTCTCACCTTTTGCACGAAAATTTTGAGATCTAAATCTCTCTAAACATCTTCTAAAACCCTTTGATCACTAGATTATTAATCCTTGTTTCAAGTGATTCAATCCCTTCTCATTCATCCTCATCCAAAGTGCAAAAGAAGAATACTCCTTCAACAACCAAGTTTAAGAAGTATTGTAGATTAGTTGTGTACATTGTGTAAATTATTTGTGTAGTTGTGTTGTGCTTGTAATAAGTAGTTTTAGGAGAAGTAGAAGTTGTGTAGAGAAGAAGAAGTTGTGAAGTGGTGTGAAGTAGTGAAGAAGGTGTGGTGTGTACTAGTAGTGAAGAAGTTGTGAAGAGTCGTGAGATTGGTTCTAGCTAGGATTAGAACCCGACATCTAGCTTTGTGTCGTTAAGCCGGTGTAAGCGAAAGTTGTGTAAGGTTTCTCCGCCACAAGGGAGTTTGTTGACATAGTGAAGAAAACTCTCGAGTAGGTGACTCGGGGAGTGGAGTAGGAACAAGGAAGGTGACCTTGTAGCCGAACCACTATAAATTCTTGTGTTGTGGTTTGATCTTTCTAACTCTTTACTTTCATTACTTATTTACTTATACTATATTTGCTTAGTTAGTTAGTAACTATATAATTGTTCATATAGTGCAAGTATTGAATTCACATAAACTAGAATCGAAGTTTTTAAAACAAACTTGTTTTTATAAATTTTAAAACGGACGTAAAACTATTCAACCCCCCTTCTAGTTTTCCACAATTGGTATCAAGAGTCACGTCAAACAAGATTTTTAAAATAAACTGTATTTTAAAACTTGAATCGATTTATGGAATCGGAAAAATATTTAGAAGGGCAATCTATGAAAATGATGGATTTTTATATTGAAAAAATCGATTCGAAACTTATGTGAAATCAAAGGATCTAGATCTTTGGCATGTTATTACTAATGGTGATTTTCTTCCTTTACAATATAATTCGGAAACTAAAAAGGATGAACTTGTTTCTTATGAAAAACAAAGCGGTGATTTGAAAAAGAAACTTTCTAAAAATAATGAGGCTAAAATGGTGATTTATAATGCGTTACCACGCAAAGAATATGAAAGAATTTTTATGTGTAATACCGCAAAAGAAATTTGGAATTCTTTACTAATCACTCACCAAGGTAATAGTCAAGTCAAAGATAATAAAATAGATCTTCTTGTACAACAATATGAACAATTCACGATTCCGGAAGAGGAATCGATAGATAATGCTTTTGCTAGATTTAACACAATCATCACAAGTTTAAAAGCACTTGATGAGAATTTTTCTAGCAAGAATTTTGTAACGAAATTTCTTAGGGCTCTCCATCCGAAGTGGCGTGCTAAGGTGACGGCTATTGAAGAATCAAAGAATCTATCAACTCTACAACTTGATGAACTAATCGGAAACTTGAAAGTGCATGAAGTGATAATAAAGAATGATTTCGAAATGGTTAAAGGAAAAAGGGAGCAAAGCAAATCAATTGCATTAAAGGCAAAGAAGGACTCAAGTGATGAAGAATACTCAACATCCGAAAGTGATGACAAAGAATACACTATAGCCGTGAGAGATTTCAAGAAATTCTTTAAAAGACGAGGAAGATACGTTAGACAACCATTTGATGAAAGAAAGACCTCGCATAGAAACAAGGACGACAAGAATGGGAAAAGCGAAAGGAAGTGTTTCAAGTGTGGGGATCGAAACCATCTCATTGGTGAGTGTCCAAAATTGTCAAGAAGTCAAAACCATAAGGCGTTCGTAGGAGGAGCATGGAGCGATAGTAACAACGATGAAAAAGAGACAACAAGAGAAGAGAAGTGTCTCATGGCTAAGGCATCCGATGAGGTAAGTTCCGAAACCGAATACTATAGTGATGATAACTTATCCTTAGACGAAAAAGACTTAGATAGCGAATATAGGATATTATACAAAGTAGGACAAAAAGTAATGGCTAAAAATAAACTACTAAAACAAACTAACAACCAACTAAAAGATGAAATACTTGAGTTAAAAACTAAACTAAATAATCTAGAGAAAGGTAAAGAAAATTTAAGTGAATGTAAAAATTGTCTAGTAGTTAAAAAAGAAAATAAACAACTTAAGGAAGAAATTAATAAACTAGAGAAATTTGAAAATAGTAGTAAGTCACTTAGAAAACTAATTAGCGCTCAAAGACCATCCGAAGATAAAACCGGTCTAGGATATAACACAAACGAAGCATCAACTAGCAAAACAAAAAGTGTAAAATTCGAAAGTGAAACTAGTGAATCAAAATCATTAGAATCAAAACCAAAGTACATACTTTTAAAAGATAGATTAGTACCCATTGCTAGTGATGAGGAAGATAAAAGCTTTCGAAAATCATCTTTAAAACCCGATGCTGAACCTTTTAAACCAAAGATGAGGTCCAAAACTCCACCACCTAGAAAACAAATAAGTTCCTATCCTAGGTCTAAAACTCCTCAAACTAGAGCAAACCAAAATAGATGAAACTTTAACAATAATCAACAAATGTGGAACTTCAATCCGTGGGGAATGTTTCCACCATATATGCACCCAAGTCAAATACAAAACATGTTCGGATCAAACAATTTTGGTCAAATGACACAATGGGGACCAACGTAAATAATCCGCCATACAAGCTTGGAAATTTAAGTTGTCACCACTAGTTCGTACAATTCTTTGAATACTTGGAAATTTAAGTTGTAAAACATGAAATTCTATTTTTTGACTAAGTAAAAATATTTTTTGTACACGATAAGAGGGTGTTTGGATTATGTCCAAATAATGTCGAAATTAAGTCGTTATAATTTTTATAAAACGTCGTCAAGTTTATAAACCAAAAACTAGTAATCCGGAGTTGTCAAGATATATAATTCATATATATATTGACATACTAGTAGTGTAAGTGTCTATTTAAGGAAGCGTTTGGTTTAGTAAGAAAAATGGTATTTTTGAGTCAAAATATAAACCATCTTTTTCGAAAACAAATCATATGCATGAGAAACTCGTAGGAAATGGCTAGTTTTACAATCTAATGTAAATCTAGTAAATTTCATGATATATTAAAATGTTTAAAGGGGCGTTTGGATTAGTCCATAACTACTTATTAAACATCGTAAAATATATCTAGAACGAGTTAAAAATAAAAATACGGAACATAGTAAACTACTTCTTAGGATTAAAGTATTAGAGTCGAAGTATGTTTACGTTCCAACATATGTCATAACAATACATACATCATTATTTTTTATTTTTTTCGTTATATTTATTGTGGTCTTGTTGTATAGTTGTTGTGTTTAGGTGAAAATGCCAAAAGCGACTACCGAAGATATCTCCCAAACCAAAAATTACATTCCAAAAGTTTCCCAACTCCCTACTACATCTCCTTCCATTGGACATCTATATCGTCAAATTGAGGATAGAAATGTTCATGAGCGACGTGTAGTAGATCGTGCTTATTCTCAATCCGACTTCATTGATCGCCTGTTTACAAGCATCAATTTCAATTCTCTCTATGAAATCAATGAACCCATTGTCCCCCGTTTCATAGTCGACTTCTATAGCCAAGTCACGGTTCAAACCAATGATCTTGGTTTCATCACCATTTCCTTCATGATCCAACACGAATTCATCACCTTAACTCTTGATCAATTCGGTCAAATCCTCCAAATTCCTTTCAGAGGTCAAGCCGTTTTCACAAACGAGTGGGACCTCGAATCTCTTCATCGTTGTCGACCAACCTTTGGTCCATATCTTTCCGACATTCCTCATCCCGACAAAATTCGTCAACTCCTTGGGTTGCAGCGTGCCACTACCACCCGAAAAATAAAATCCAAAAATGTCAAAATCTCTTCAAATCAAATTCTTCTGAAAGAATTAGGCCCCAACATGAAGCGTTAGGAAGAACTCATTCGATAGAATGTGTTCGGTACCGGAGGCCATCGGGACCATCTCCCGGCGTGCCTTACTCATATGTTGTATTGTATCGTTGTTGAGCAACCATACAATTTGGCCTACTTCTTCATCAAACGAATTGAGTGCGCAAGGAAAACTCCAAAAGCAAATCTCCCATATGGAATGTTCCTCACTCGTCTCTATCGTCATGTTATCGAGCACTACCCCGATCTTGACGATAGAATCTATGAGTCCATCTATCCCACCTTGTGTCCTCTCGCTCTAAAACAAACTCGACGAACTCGTAGTGACAAGGGAAAATCTCGTCGTCATAGTTTTCATGGTTCATCATCTCGACTAGACGATGACGATGAGGAGGAAAGCACCCATGGTGTTAGTACCCCTTTGTTCAACGAGTTAGTCACACCCCCAAAATCGGGTCCAGCGGAAGCTTACATGTCGCTGGGGTGCAACTCAATTGGTATCACAACACAAGTGCAAAGAACGGTTTTCATCTCACTCATTTAGAATAAAATCGTTTAACAAAAGTGTTGAATTTACATTGTTAAAAGTAGTGCGGAATTAGGCCCTTAAAATAGTTTAAACCGGTCCCCATATGAATATCAGAGTCTTCTATGACCATGTCATGCCCTGCCAAAAGCTTCCAGTAGTGTGCCATTGCTTAATACCTGAAAATAGATGCTAAAGCGTCAACACGAGGTTGGTGAGTTCATAGAGTTTAGTGAAAAAGAATGCAATGTAAAGCATTTGAATGAAGGTTTCCCAGCAAAGGCATTGTAAATCCACCCAGTTCCAAGCCCCGCCCATACAAGACTTGCAACCTGTGTGTTTACAACCCCCTGCCAAATATGATATGGTTTATGTAAACAAATGTATTATTTGGACCAAGATTCAAAGATAAGTGTAGCAATATCGCTATATAAACAATTTTGACAATGAGGCCATATAAGTAATTATGACAATGAGGACATATAATTAGATCTAATATGACGCCATATAAAATATCAGTCAAGTGGGGAAACCACAATACGTTTGACATCACAGCCAAGTGGGGAAACCACAATATTACGTTTGACATTACAGCCAAGTGGGGAAACCACAATATTACATTTGACATCACAGCCAAGTGGGGAAACCACAATACGTTTGACATCACAGCCAAGTGGGGAAACCACAATATTACGTTTGACATATATGAACAATTTTGACAAGGTGGCCATATAAACAATTCTGACAATGAGGTCATATAAAAAATTCTGACAATGAGGTCATATAAACAATTGTAATGTTTAAAAGACAAGTCACATTACAAGTAAAGCAAGCATGATGTTTAGTTGTAAAACGAACAGTGAGTTTTCATAGTACCCCTCTTTTACCCGTTTTATAAATGTTTTAGGGGAGATACATGCTCAATTACATGAATACATACTTGCTTACTTAAACTCCAATTACCTTACTCAAATGTTTGTGGTTTACTCAAATGCTTTATGTGTTTACATGTTACATACTTCATTATTTTCCCATTGACACTAGTGTTCAAAAACGTAGTATTGTGGTTTCCCCACTTGGCTATGATGTCAAACGTAGTATTATGGCTTCCGCTTCATTGTCATCATTGTTTATATGACCTCATTGTCATAATTGTTTATAAGGCCGTATTTCCAAAAATTGTATATTTAACGGTATTGCTACACTTACCTTTGAATCTTGGTAAAAAAGTTACTTTCATTTACATAAACCAAATCATAAATGGGCAGTGGGTTGTAAACACACAGGTTGCAAGTCTTCTATGGCGGGGACTTGGAACTGGGTGGATTTACAATACCTTTGCTGGGAAATCTTCATTCAAATGCTTTACATTACATTCTTTTTCACTAAACTCTATGAACTTACCAACCTCGTATTTACGCTTTAGCATGTATTTTCAGGTATTAAGCAATGGCACACTACTGGAAGCTTTTGGCAGGGCATGGCATGGTCATAGAAGACTCTGATATTCATATGGGGACCGGTTTAAACTATTTTAATGGCCTAACTCCGCACTACTTTTAACAATGTAAATTCAACACTTTTGTTAAACGATTTTATTCTAAATGAATGAGATGAAAACCGTTCTTTGCACTTGTGTTGTGATACCAATTGAGTTGCACCCCAGCGACATGTAAGCTTCCACTATACCCGATTTTGGGGGTGTGACAGAGTTCGTTGACAATCTAGAGGATCTCGATTATCCCGAGTATACAACCCCATCTCCTAGCGATCAAACCGACGAAGTACTTCATGAACGAACAACCGAGGTGCTTAGACGACAAAAGAGTTTGCATGAAGAAGTTAGAGGTGGCTTCAAATCTATCGGGAAGACGTTGAAGGGTATCTTCAGGAAGAAAAGAAGATGATGGAGATTCATTTATGATTGTTGAACAATTTTTATTTTGTGATATTTGGTCATGGATTATTATGTGCTATTTGTCCGATTTATATTCGAATTAACTTGTAACCTTCTTGGATATTTGCTTAGATGTTTGCTTAGGATGATAACTTGCTTACTTATGTTAAATATATGCTTTTGATTGCATGTTTTATCTCTTAATCTATATATATGTTTGCATGCTTAGCTTATATACTATATAATCATATATATAGCTATACTATATATATATATATCGAGGGTATATATATATATATATATATATATATATATATATATATATATATATATATATATATATATATAACATGTATGCTTTATAATAGACCAAAATCAATGTGAAATGACCAAATAGAGCTTGCTGCAAACACAAAACAGAATATAACATTTTTCCAGAAAAATTTTGAAAAATTTTGTTTTCTGGGTCGTCAGATGGGCGGCCCCCTTAAATTTAAGGGCACCGGCCTGTATTTAAGGGGGTCGGCCACTCATACAGTATTTTCTACTGTTTTCTTTTGCAACTTGTGATTCCTTTTGCTAGTCTCAGCTACCATTTCCCTTTAAAACTAAACTGATTTTGGAATCTAACCACTTATTTTCAAATTAATTCCATTTCTAAACATGTTTTCATACTATATAATCCCCATGCATGTTTAATTCACACTCCATCATCCTCAACCTTCATCAAACTTCATCCTTCCACCATGTCATCACCAAGAACCACAAACTCAAACAATGCCAAGAAACAAAAACTTGTCCACCCACCAAAACAACTCTTCATTGACCTCACTAATGAAGATAACACCACTCCATCACTTCAACATCAATGCTCATCTCCTAGTCTACCTAATGCACCCTCAAAAACACCTTCCACGAATGGAACCTCCACTTCCTCCATACCATCAACATCATCCATCAATGATTATATCAACTCTCATCTATCACCTCCACCAAGGGTACCACCACCACCACCTACCATTGAAGATGCATCTCTTAACATCACCCTTTCACTATCCCCCATCACACCTCTTGATGCAAACCTCCAATCACCACTAATCAACCCACCAAATTTCAATCTCCATCCCATGGAGCTTACTTGAAGCCCATGGGGACACATGCCTTTGTTGCATTCATAACCGAACAATCATCTTTGGTCTAAGAGATGAGATGTTCTACATGTTTTCACACATTGAAAATGTGTTCCATCAACTACACACCACAACTACACCTCCACCACCACCAACAAACACAACTCCACCACCACCAACAAAAACATCTCCACCACCACCATCCACATACACACCTCCACCACCATCAACAACAAACACATCACCTTCCTCACCATCTCCATGTTCCCCATCATTTCCACCAAATTAAACATGCCTGGTATTTTTCAAATAAAATTGTATTAAACCATTTTGGATGGCAAGCTCTAGGAAGGACTTTCATGTTAGAGCTTTGGTTTATTTTAGTTATGATTGTAAGCCTTCAAGGCTTTTATTATTTGCACTACTTGTTCAATCATCTTGTTTGTTGATGTAATGGTTGTTGTAACCTTTTGATTTTAACAATGATTATGGTTATGTTTAGTTTCTCTTCTTGCGTGCTATATATATATATATATATATATATATGTTGCTTGTCCACTAAATATTTTTTGCAAGAATTCCATATCTCGATTCCTTTATGACCTCAAAACGAGGGGGAGTATACATCAAGGGGGAGCTCCAAGTAAATCGGGATAACCTTTTTGATGCTAACAAAAAGGGGGAGAATTGATATAAACTCACAATAATACTTGTATATATACTAATTTTCGCTTAATGAGTTTAGATTTTGTAATCATCAAAAAGGGGGAGATTGTTGACATAAATAATGCATAAAAACGTTATTTATATTTTTCGATATCTCTACGTTTTGATGATCACAAAATGTAAAATCATTAAACGTAAGATTACTACGTAAACAAGTATTAAGCTAGTTTATATCATTTTATCCAACTTAATCACTTAAGGTATGAATAAACAAGTGCTTAATACATCTCATGATCAAAGGGGTATTTAATTAATTATTACAAAGTTTATTTAATAATATAAACATATTATATATTTTTGAAAAACACTTTTGGTAATAAAAGAAAATGTTTAAATCATACTAAATATATGAATTCAAATTTTTAACCAAAATCAGTTAGTTTTTCACCAAATAAACTTTCCCCACTAAAAGACAGAATTTCTGGCCGTTACAGCTGGGCGGCCCCCTTAATTTTAAGGGGGCCGGCCATGAATTAAGGGGGCCGGCCACGCTCCTCTGTCAGAATCTGTCAGAAATTTTCTCCTATAAATACCACCTCAAACCTGGTATTTTTCTCACCTTTTGCACGAAAATTTTCAGATCTAAATCTCTCTAAACATCTTCTAAAACCCTTTGATCACTAGATTATTAATCCTTGTTTCAAGTGATTCAATCCCTTCTCATCCATCCTCATCCAAAGTGCAAAAGAAGAATACTCCTTCAACAACCAAGTTTAAGAAGTATTGTAGATTAGTTGTGTACATTGTGTAAATTATTTGTGTAGTTGTGTTGTGCTTGTAATAAGTAGTTTTAGGAGAAGTAGAAGTTGTGTAGAGAAGAAGAAGTTGTGAAGTGGTGTGAAGTAGTGAAGAAGGTGTGGTGTGTACTAGTAGTGAAGAAGTTGTGAAGAGTCGTGAGATTGGTTCTAGCTAGGATTAGAACCCGACATCTAGCTTTGTGTCGTTAAGCCGGTGTAAGCGAAAGTTGTGTAAGGTTTCTCCGCCACAAGGGAGTTTGTTGACATAGTGAAGAAAACTCTCGAGTAGGTGACTCGGGGAGTGGAGTAGGAACAAGGAAGGTGACCTTGTAGCCAAACCACTATAAATTATTGTGTTGTGGTTTGATCTTTCTAACTCTTTACTTTCATTACTTATTTACTTATACTATATTTGCTTAGTTAGTTAGTAACTATATAATTGTTCATATAGTGCAAGTATTGAATTCACATAAACTAGATTTGAAGTTTTTAAAACAAACTTGTTTTTATAAATTTTAAAACGGACGTAAAACTATTCAACCCCCCCCCCTTCTAGTTTTCCACATAACTAATCAGTTTGTATTGAAACCTATCTCAGGGGACTAAAAACAAACATGGAACCAAAAACAAACATGGGACCAAATGACTTCAAAGTCTGAAGCAAATTGGAAACAATGCACATCACAGCAAAGCAAAAAGGGCAATTACTCGACAAACCTGAGACCAAACCACAATTAGATGTACAATAGAGGCTAGAATACATTTTCAAGTATATCTTAACTCTTTTATCAATTTTCATTTGATTAAATTTGGACCCAAAAATTCAGTTGATATATTATTGTCATTCATGCATTATTGATGTGGTTGATTATGCTTGATAAGTGTAATGTGCTACATTTCAGTAAGAAGAAAAGATGAAAGTGATTCATTCTAAAGGAATTGAGGAAGCTACGACCTCTAAGCATGTCGAGTCTTCGGCAAGTGAAACGAGTCGTGATGATAAGCGTGATGGTAGTTCTTCGTTTTCTAGTTCTGGGAGTCCTAATCTTGAAGGATTTTCAGAAGAACAAACAAAAGCTTTCGATGATGTTAAGAAAAAGGGTGGGAAAGGCGATTAAACGATCTATGCCTTATTATGTCAAGAAAACCAGACAAAATAATCAGAAGTTAATGCGTTAAGAATTTGAGGAACTCAAGGGGTTAGGTGGGTTTGAGAAGGGTACTAAGAATGATAAGGCTACTTACCGTGACTTCACTGCTTGTGATGTGCTGAAGTTTACGGGAAAACTTAATCCGATTGTTAGCACAGGGTGGCTTACTGCCGTGGAAGGTGTTTTCCGCACAAGTGCTTGCGAAGACAAAAAGAAGGTTATATATGCATCAAATTATCTTTGTAATAGTGCTAAGAGTTGGTGGGAAGGAAAGGTTTGTGAGAAGGGTGAAGCTTGGGCTGAGACATGTTCATGGAAGGAGTTTAAGGAGTTATTTAATGTAGAATATGCACCGGCCAAAGAAGTTGATAAAATCCGAGATGAGTTTCAGTCTCTTACTCAAACTCACGAGACCGTGAATGAATTGTGGAAGAAGTTCAACGACATGATTCCTTATTGTCCCGAGTATCACAGTAATGAAAAGCTTAAGGTTGATAAATTTCAAAGAATGCTCAAGGATGATATTTGTGAAGTAATATCGCCTTTCAAATGCATTACTTTAGAAGACCTTTTAAGTAGAGCTCGGGTAAGGGAAGCGGATATTGCAAGAAAGAAGAATAAAGAAGTAAAGGAACCAAAGAGAAAATAGGAGTTTGGTGATAGGGATAGTAAGAGGGTTAAGAATAATCAAGGTAAGAAGAGTTGTGAAAGTCAAACTAAGACACAGTGCAAGAAATGCCAGAAACTCCATCTTAGGGAATGTAGACTTAACGTGTTAGGTTGCTACAAATGTGGTGCTCTAGATCATTTTAGTAGGAATTGTACAAAACCAATGATAGTATGCTACGGGTGTAATCAGTTGGGACATAGATTGAATGAATGTCCAAATCCGAAGGTGATTGAAGCAAAGAAGTTAAAAACCATTAAAGAAGAAAAAGTTGAAGTTACAAAGTGATAGGAGCGTTTCTAGGCTAGTGAAAGCAAGACCCACGGGTATCGTTGTCCCAACGAGCGTGAAATTGATCAAGTCGTTCAAGTCGTGAGTTATGTGAGATGAATGGGTTGAAAAGAGTTGAATTTGTTTTAGTTATACTACGAAAGGTTTGCATAAAGTTTAAATGAAATAAAGAACAATAAGAAAGGGAATAAGTTTAACTATGAAAGAAAACATGAGACTAAGTGAAGCGAAAAGGAAATAAAAGTTTAAACTTAAGAAAGGATTAAAGAAAATGTTTTTGTTGTTTTGTATTTAATTAACGAAAGAAAATTAAACTAAGTTAAAAAGTTCAAAAGAAAATTCGACAGAGTAACGGTAAGAAATGGATAAAAGAAAACTCCACTCGATGAACGATGGAGTGCTAACAAGCCTAGCTCGGCTTTGAGAAATAAACAAGACACGACAACAAAAGACTAAGACTCGAAAACTAAAAGAAATAAAAATCTAAACTCGCTAAGGATCTAAGAACAAACTCGCTACACTAACTCTACACCATACTCGCTAGACACTAAAGGGAACACCAAACTCGCTATACTAAATGGAAAACACCAAACTCGCTAGCCTACTTGAAACAATACTCGCTAGCTCCAAAGCCAAAAGCCCGTGTTTATCAAATGACTGCTGAAGAGGCGAGGTTGATTCCTGATGTTATCACAGGTATAATTCTCGTTAATTCCTTGCCTGCTCGCGTCTTGTATGATTCAGGTGCGAGTGTGTCGTTCATATCTTATAGTTTTAGCGAGAAGTTATCCACTCCACTAAATAAACTCCCAAAACCCTTTGAAGTCGAAATAGCAGATAGTAAAGTCGTGGTTGTATCTAATATATATTATGATGTAGAGATAGAAATCGATGATAGCGTTTATAAGATTGACTTAATTCCTATAATACTCGGGGAGTTTGATATTGTTATTGGAATTGATTGGCTCGGTAAGTATAATGCTGCCATCTTGTGTAGCCAAAAGATTATTCGGGCCTTAAATCCTAGCGGTCGTGAAATTACCACTTACGGCGAAAAGAGAAAGGGTGATTTAATGTTATGTTCCGTAATGAAAGCTAGGAGGTATTTGTCACGTGGGTGTTATGCATTTTTGGCACACGTGATAGATACAAATATTGAAAGGAATGATATTGAAAATGTTCCCGTAGTGAATGAATTCGTTGATGTCTTTCCGGAAGATTTGCCGGGTATTCAACCCGAAAGGCAAGTTGAATTTCGTATCGCTTTAATTCCTGGTGCCACTCCCATCGCTAAAACTCCTTACCGTCTGGCTCCGTCAGAAATGAAAGAGTTAATGAGCCAACTCCAGGAATTACTCGACAAGGGTTTTATCCGCCCTAGTAGCTCACCGTGGGGAGCTCCTGTTTGTTAAAAAGAAGGACGGTAGTATGAGAATGTGCATTGATTACCATGAATTGAACAAAGTCACGGTGAAAAATGTGTACCCGTTACCAAGAATCGATAATCTCTTTGATCAGCTTCAAGGTGCGAGGTGGTTTTCAAAGATTGATCTCCGTTCGGGCTAACATTAGTTGAAGGTTCGAGAAGAAGACATTCCTAAGATGGCTTTTAGGACCCGTTATGGACATTATGAGTTTACAGTTATGCCCTTTGGTCTCACGAACGCGCCTGCAGTTTTCATGGATCTCATGAACCGTGTTTGTAGACCGATGTTGGATAAATCCGTCATAGTGTTCATCGATGATATCCTTATCTATTCTAAGAGCAAGGAAGAACATGGAGTGCATCTTCGGGAAATTCTTAGAACGTTGAGAAAGGAAAGATTGTACGCCAAGTTCTCAAAATGTGAATTTTGGTTACAAGAAGTTCAGTTCCTCGGTCATGTTATTAATCCCGATGGTATTAAAGTTGACCCGTTAAAGGTCGAGGTCGTGATGAATTGGCAAGCAACAAAGAACGTTGGTGAAATTCGAATTTTCTTGGACTCGCGGGATATTACCGACGGTTCATTTAAAACTTCTCCAAAATTGCATCTTCATTAACTGAACTCACCAAGAAGAATGTTCCTTTTGTGTAGGGTGAGAAACAAGAAGAAGCTTTTCGTACTTTACAAAAGAGGTTATGTGAAGCACCGATCCTAGTATTACCGGAAGGAACTGAAGACATGGTAGTCTACAGTAACGCATCTTACTCCGGTCTTGGATGTGTTCTCATGCAAAGAGGTAAGGTGATTGCTTACGCTTCAAGACAACTGAAGAAACATGAGGAGAAGTACCCAACTCATGATCTTGAATTTGCAGCTGTATTCTTTGCTTTAAAGATTTGGAGGCATTATTTATATGGAGTGAAGTTCGTAATTTACACCGATCATAGAAGCCTTCAGTACTTTCTTGAGAAGAAGGATCCGAATATGTGGCAACGTAGGTGGTTAGATTTGCTGAAGAATTATGATTGTGAAATTCGCTACCACCCCGGTAAGGCGAACGTCGTGGCAGATGCGCTAAGTCGCAAGGGCCGAAGTGAAGTTACGCGGATTCACTCATTACGGATGATTGTCACATCCGATCTTTTCGACAAAATTAAGTTGGCTCAAGAGGAAGCGCTGAAAGAGAAGAATCGAGAAAAAGAACGTATCACCTCTCACATTCCTCATCTTGAAGAAGACAGCCGAGGGATTAAGACACGGTACGGAAGAGTTTATATTCCTTTTCGAAGCAACATCAAGGAATTACTCTTGGAAAAAGTGCATAAGTCGAAGTATTCTATTCATCCAGGAGCTACGAAAATACCTTGATTTAAAAAGAAACTATTGGCGGCCGGGTATGAAAAGAGATTGCGTGAAGTATGTGGAAAGATGTTTAACTTGCTTGAAGGTGAAAGCTGAACACCAAAAGCCCTACGGGAAAGTCCAACCCTTAGATATTCCAGTTTGGAACTGGGAGAAAATTACCATGGACTTCATTACAAAGTTGCCAAGAATGAAAAATAAAAACGATACAATTTGGGTTATAGTAGATCGCTTAACAAAGAGTGCACACTTCATCCCGATCAAGGAGAATATGCCTGTTCATAAACTAGCAATGATTTATGTGAACGAGATAGTCGCACATCATGGAGTACCCATTTCTATAGTCTCCGATAGAGACGGGCGTTTCACTTCAATCTTTTGGCAAAGTTTTCAAGAAGAACTTGGTACGAAGTTACATATGAGCACAGCTTTTCATCCTCAAACCGATGGACAAAGCGAAAGAACGAACCAAACTCTAGAAGATATGTTGCGGGCTTGTATGATTGACTTTGAAGGTAATTAGGATGATCATTTACCTCTAGTTGAATTCGCCTACAACAATAGTTATAATGCTAGTATAGACATGCCACCCTATGAGATGCTCTATGGTAGAAGGTGTAGGACACTCGTATATTGGGAAGAAGTCGGAAAGAGGGAATTGGCAAGCACGGATGTAGTATTGACGACAACTGAAAAGATTGAGATGATTTGGGCAAGACTTAAAGCGGCGGAAGATAGGTGGAAAAGTTATGCCGATAAATGAAAAAGACCAATCGAATTTAAAGTAGGTGATTTTGTTATGTTAAAAGTTTCCCCGTTAAAAGGCGTTTTTAGGTTCAAAAACAAGGGAAAACTAAGTCCGCATAGGACCATTTAAAATCTTGAAACGTGTTGGCAAGGTAGCATACGTGTTGGAATTTCCCGAAGAAATGAGAGGTATTCACAATACCTTCCAGGTGTCTTACTTGAGAAAATGTCTAGTGATGAGACGAAAAATGTTACATTTTTAGGGGTCCGTTTGAGTCCTAATTCGTATATTATTGGATTGGATTTCACCCAAAGTCGTTTCTTTTCTCATTTTAGGTACTTTTGAGGAGAAAATCACAAAAGAAGCATTTTCGGGCGTTTTCAGAGTGAAAAAGTGCAGAAAACAAAAAAATCTCAAAAGACCCTAAAGTACACAGAAGGTGACGGCGTCACAAGCTCCAACGTGACGATGTCAGGAACAACTGAAGTGAAGAATTGGAAGTTACTCATGACGGGCCAGAGAGCTTTTAGCCTATTTTGGTGACGGCGTCAGGGAAGGCCGTCAGATCTGGAACAAGGCGGCGTGACAACGTCAAGAAGGCCATCACAAAACCCTAATCGTCGGCGTGACGGCGTCACACCTTGGGCTGACGCCGTCAGCCCGTATTATCTATATATATAGAACGATTTTTATTGTTTTAAGAGAGGAACTTGGTGGAGAACTAAAGGGTTAAACCCTAGCTCGTGTATCACAGACCTTAGAGGGTACTTTTACCCCTCTAACTTGCATGTTTAATCTAAGATAAGTCTTCATTCAATCCATACAATATGTTTATGTGTTGTATGATTTATGTTTGTGTTTTTCTTTCCTTTAACATGCTAGGCTAAATTAACTTGTGTTTGCTTAGATCTAATGAAACCTAACTATTGATTATCATGTGATGTGTATGTTGTGATTGTGATTCGGATGAATGTTTCATCTACGTTAGACTTAAGAAAACTGGCTAACCTCCTGTACGGTAACAAGCTTGAACGTCTTAGGAAACGTGAATCGTATGTGCGTTAATCGATTTTAAGGTAGTATTTCATGCGTAGGTTGCTATCGGTGAGCTTATGATAGGATAATTGACGTATCGTCATATAGTGAGGTAGGAGCTTATAGAGTTAGGGAATTGAACGCACTCCCTACGACTTGTTAGGAATACACCCGTCATCCACGCAAACTCAACATAGTAATTACATGGTAAAAGATNTAGAGTGAGGTAGGAGCTTATAGAGTTAGGGAATTGAACGCACTCCCTACGACTTGTTAGGAATACACCCGTCATCCACGCAAACTCAACATACTAATTACAGCATGAATACTATATTTGACAGATAAATAATGGCATGCTGACATTTAATATTTCAAACGTCACCTTAGTTGGCGTTCTCGTGGATGCCCCTTGAAAGTCTTCCAACATTGTGACAATCTTTCTGCGTCCCACATATGCTATACCTTTTTCACCTTAATATATTTCCTTGCGTTGTGCTAGTGCCAATATCCATCTTCAAAACTGAGTCATAATCAATTCACGGTTTCTACTTGTTATTGTAAAAACACGAGAAAGACTCTTAGCCACTTGCTCCCCCTCAATATGTGCATATTGATTGATTCAATCAGAAAGTTATTAAAACTTTGGCACATACAGGTGAGCTTTCATTTGAGATCATTTATTCACCATTTAATCACTTGCTCCCCCTCAATATGTGCTTTGATTAAAGTACAACGATTCTCAAAAAAATTTTGCACATACGGGAGAGCGAACCTTTTAAGTCCAAAAACATCCTTTCAAGTCCAAAAACATCACATTTAAATCAGATTACATATTTAAATCACATTCTCTCCCTCGATCATAAAATTTCAAATCTTTTGAGATTTTGTGATCCCAATTGATTTAAATGCTTTTAGAGAAAACTTTGGAGAAAATGTGATAAGAGTTTAAACGTTTACTGGTTTTGAGACACTTTTTGAATTTCAATGCTGCTGGTGCACAAAGTTTTTAAAGGCGCAGAAATTTTGAGCAAATACGCTCCCCCTCAATTAATGAACCGTTTTCAATTTTAACGTTTAGTAGTCATTAAGTTGAGCGGCAAGGTATTTGAGAAAATTTAAGTCCGATAGCCACCTTGTAAACCACAAAATCTCTTTTGAAGAATTTTAGAAGAAAGAGATTTTGGGAT
>LBNU01005319.1:25092-40732 GCA_014162995.1 Artemisia annua | reverse complement strand
GCGTGGTAACGCATTGTAAATCACCATTTTAGCCTCATTATTTTTAGCAAGTTTCTTTTTCAAATCTTCGTTTTGTTTTTCAAAAGGTACAAGTTCATCCCTTTTAGTTTCGGGATTATTTTGTATAGGAAGAAAATCACCATTAGTAATAACATGCCAAAGATCTAGATCTTTTGATTTCACATAAGTTTCAAATCGATTTTTCCAATAGAGAAATCCATCACTTTCAAATAGTGGTAGTCTTTGCATAGATTGCCCTTCTAAATATTTTTCCGATTCCATAGATCGATTCAAGTATTAAAATACAATTTATTTTAAAAATTTTGTTTGATGTGGCTCTTGATACCAATTGTGGAAAACTAGAAGGGGGGGGGGTTGAATAGTTTTACGCCTTTTTAATTTATAAAAAGATTGCTTTTAAAAACACTTTGATTCTAATTTATGTGAAATCAACACTTGCACTATATGAACAATTCTATCTAATTAACTAAGCAAGTATAACATATATACGTAATGAAAAGATAGAGTTAGAAAGATCAAACCACAACACAAGGATTTATAGTGGTTCGGCTACGAAGCTCCTCTTCGCCCTACTCCACTCCCCGAGTCACCTACTCTATGTATGTATGTATGTATGTATGTATGTATGTATGTATGTATGTATGTATGTATATAGCTAAGAGAAACTACAAGACTAGCCTTAACAAATATAAACTAGATACTAAACTAAGCATGCATTCTTGACATGAAGATTAAAATAGATGTGTACCTTTTTGTCTTCAATAGGCTCTTCTTCAAAGTCTTCAAAATGATTGCATGATCTTGTGGAAGCGGATAGATTACCAAGTATTCCGAAGTACGTTGAACTCATCTCGTTGGTCCCCATTGTCTCATTTGACCAAAGTTGTTTGGTCCGAACATGTTTTGTATTTGACTTAGGTGTATATATGGTGGAATCATTCCCCAAGGATTGAAGTTCCACATTTGATGATTGTTGTGAAAGTTTTGTCTATTTTTGTATACTCTAGGTTGAGGAGTTTTAGACCTAGGATGAGAACTACTTGGTTTTCTAGGTGGTGGAGTTTTAGATCTTATTTTTGGTTTGAAAGGTTCGGCCTCGGGTTTTAAAGATGATTTATGAAAACTTTTAACTTCCTCATCACTAGCAATGGGTACTAATCTATCTTTCAAAAGAATGTATTTTGGTTTAGGTTTTAATTCACTAGTTTCATCTTCAAATTTTACATTTTTAGTTTCACTAGTTGACACTCCGGTTGAGTTGTATCCTAACCCGGTTTTGTCTCCGGATATTCTTTGAATGCTAATTAGTTTCTTGAGTGATTGACTACTATTTTCAAATTTCTCAAGTTTAGTAATTTCTTCCTTAAGTTGTTCATTCTCATTTTTAACAACTATACATTCTCTACATTTCATAATACTTTCTTTACTTTTTTCTAAGTTGTGTAGCTTAATTTTTAATTCAACTATTTCATCTTTTAATTTGTTGTTAGTTTGTTTTAGTAGTTTATTTTTAGCCATGACTTTTTGTCCTACTTTGCATAATATACTATATTCGCTATCTATGTCTTTTTCATCTAAAGATAAATTTTCATCACTATAGTATTCGGTTTCGGAACGTACCTCATCGGATGCCTTTGCCATGAGATACTTTTCTTCTCTTGTTGTCTCTTTTTCATAATTGTCACTATCACTCCATGCTCCTCCTACAAAGGCCTTGTGATTTTGACTTCTTGACAATTTCGGACATTCTCCAATAAGATGATTTGGATCTCCACACTTGAAGCACTTCCTTTCACTTTTGCCATTCTTATCGTCCTTTTTTCTTTGTGGTGTCTTTCTTTCATCATACGGTTGTCTAACGTATCTTCCTCGTCTTTTAAAGAATTTCTTGAAGTCTCTCACGACCATAGCATATTCTTCGTTGTCGCTTTCGGATGTTGAGTATTCTTCGTCACTAGAGTCCCTTTTTGCTTTCAATGCAATTGATTTGCTTTGCTCCCTTTTTCCTTTGACCATTTCGGAGTCTTTCTTTGTTATCACTTCATACACTTTCAAGTTTCCAATTAGCTCATCAAGTTGTAGAGTTGATAAGTTCTTTGACTCCTCAATAGCTGTCACCTTAGCGCGCCACTTCGGATGGAGAGCCCTAAGAAATTTCCTTACAAAATTCTTGCTAGAAAAGTTCTCATCAAGTGCTTTTAGACTTGTGATGATTGTGTTAAATCTAGCAAAAGCATTATCTATTGATTCCTCTTCCGGAATCGTAAATTGTTCATATTCTTGTACAAGAAGATCTATTTTATTATCTTTGACTTGACTATTACCTTGGTGAGTAATTAGTAAAGAATTCCAAATTTCTTTTGCGGTATTACACATAAAATTCTTTCATATTCTTTGCTACATCTCTCTTTCTCTCTCTAGATTTAGGTGAAGAAGGTCGTGATTTAGGTTGTTTCCGGGCTCCTACAGACATGAAGATTAAAAGAGATGTGTACCTTTTTGTCTTCAATAGGCTCTTCTTCAAAGTATTCAAAATGATTGCATGATCTTGTGGAAGCGGATAGATTACCAAGTATTCCGAAGTACGTTGAACTCATCTCGTTGGTCCCCATTGTCTCATTTGACCAAAGTTGTTTGGTCCGAACATGTTTTGTATTTGACTTAGGTGTATATATGGTGGAATCTTTCCCCAAGGATTGAAGTTCCACATTTGATGATTGGTGTGAAAGTTTTGTCTATTTTTGTTTACTCTAGGTTGAGGAGTTTTAGACCTAGGATGAGAACTACTTGGTTTTCTAGGTGGTGGAGTTTTAGATCTTATTTTTGGTTTGAAAGGTTCGGCCTCGGGTTTTAAAGATGATTTATGAAAACTTTTAACTTCCTCATCACTAGCAATGGGTACTAATCTATCTTTCAAAAGAATGTATTTTGGTTTAGGTTTTAATTCACTAGTTTCATCTTCAAATTTTACATTTTTAGTTTCACTAGTTGACACTCCGGTTGAGTTGTATCCTAACCCGGTTTTGTCTCCGGATATTCTTTGAATGCTAATTAGTTTCTTGAATGATTGACTACTATTTTCAAATTTCTCAAGTTTAGTAATTTCTTCCTTAAGTTGTTCATTCTCATTTTTAACAACTATACATTCTCTACATTTCATAATACTTTCTTTACTTTTTTCTAAGTTGTGTAGCTTAATTTTTAATTCAACTATTTCATCTTTTAATTTGTTGTTAGTTTGTTTTAGTAGTTTATTTTTAGCCATGACTTTTTGTCCTACTTTGCATAATATACTATATTCGCTATCTAAGTCTTTTTCATCTAAAGATAAATTTTCATCACTATAGTATTCGGTTTCGGAACGTACCTCATCGGATGCCTTTGCCATGAGATACTCTTCTTCTCTTGTTGTCTCTTTTTCATAATTGTCACTATCACTCCATGCTCCTCCTACAAAGGCCTTGTGATTTTGACTTCTTGACAATTTCGGACATTCTCCAATAAGATGATTTGGATCTCCACACTTGAAGCACTTCCTTTCACTTTTGCCATTCTTATGGTCCTTTTTTCTTTGTGGTGTCTTTCTTTCATCATACGGTTGTCTAACGTATCTTCCTCGTCTTTTAAAGAATTTATTGAAGTCTCTCACGGCCATAGCATATTCTTCGTTGTCGCTTTCGGATGTTGAGTAATCTTCGTCACTAGAGTCCCTTTTTGCTTTCAATGCAATTGATTTGCTTTGCTCCCTTTTTCCTTTGACCATTTCGGAGTCTTTCTTTATTATCACTTCATACACTTTCAAGTTTCCAATTAGCTCATCAAGTTGTAGAGTTGATAAGTTCTTTGACTCCTCAATAGCTGTCACCTTAGCGCGCCACTTCGGATGGAGACCCCTAAGAAATTTCCTTACAAAATTCTTGCTAGAAAAGTTCTCATCAAGTGCTTTTAGACTTGTGATGATTGTGTTAAATCTAGCAAAAGCATTATCTATTGATTCCTCTTCCGGAATCGTAAATTGTTCATATTCTTGTACAAGAAGATCTATTTTATTATCTTTGACTTGACTATTACCTTGGTGAGTAATTAGTAAAGAATTCCAAATTTCTTTTGCGGTATTACACATAAAATTCTTTCATATTCTTTGTGTGGTAACGCATTGTAAATCACCATTTTAGCCTCATTATTTTTAGCAAGTTGGTGATCGGGAGTGGGTGGGGAAGAGGAGGCTTCGGTAGCGAACACTATAAATCCTTGTGTTGGTAGGTTTGATCTTCTAACTCTATCTTTCATTACGTATATATGTTAACTTGCTTAGATTAATTAGGATTTAGGAATTGTTCATATAGTGCAAGTGTTGATTTCACGATAATTAAATCAAAGTAGTTTTTAAAAGCAATATTTATTAAATTAAAAAGGCATAAAACTATTACACCCCCTTCTACGTTTTTCCACAATTTGGTATCAAGAGGCCACGTCAAACAAATTTTTAAAATAAATGTACTTTAATACTTGAATCGATTCTATGAATCGGAAAAATATTTTAGAAGGGCAATCTATGCAAAGACTACCACTATTGAAAGTGATTGGATTTCTTCTATTGGAAAAAATCGATTTGGAACTTATTGTGAAATTCAAAAGATTCTAATCTTTGGAATAGTATTACTAATGGTGATTTTTCTCCTATACAAAAATAATCCCGAAACTAAAAGGGATGAACTTGTTACCTTTTGAAAGATACAATTATTATCGATCCAGGATTTCGAAAATGAGTGGATTAACCTTGGCTAATTTAATATGTTAATGAGGCTAAATTGGGTTTTGGTTTACATGCGTTAACAGCATCAAAGTATTAATATGAGAATTAGTTATTATGTAGTGTTATACGCAATAATAGTATATATTTGTAAATTCTTTTTTTAATGATATAAGGTAATAAGTAGGGGTGCATAAGATAATATAAATAGAGTTCTGTTTTCTGTACATGTAATCATAGGTGAATTGCATTATTTATCGATATCTGGACAAGTAGGAATCAATAGATAATGCTTTTGCTAGAATTTGTGTATCTATGTTCTCAATCTATCACTATAATGTGTTTGGGGTAATGTCACCTGTATGAGAAGGTTCTTTTTCTAGCCAAGAATTTTGTAATGTGAAAATGATTCTTTTAGGTGGTACTCCGGATATTTGAGGAGATGTCTAGGTTTGAGCTGCTAATAGTTCTAAATTTGTTTTTTATTTAGGTGGTGAAGCTCATTGATGTGAGTCAAAGAAACTGTATTCAACTCTAATCAACTTAGTATGAAGTCTAATTGGAAGGATTTGTAAAGATGTATGATTGGAGTGATATAAATCAAAGATAGGTACGGGTCGAATGATGTTCTAGAGGAATGCTTGTAATGTGGGAGCAAAGCAATTAATGTGCATTGAAGGTCATATGAGAAAAAGGTGTTATTGTTGTGACGTAGGGAAGTTGCTCAGGAGTACATATTTTGCCGAAATGCACAACGCGTATGATAGGTGTTTTTAATGGCCGTAGATAGTGTTTTTTTATAAATTCTTTTAAGATAGACTCGAGGAAGGATATTCGGTTTAGAACTAAGACCGTATGATGAATATGAGTGATTAAAGGCACCACATAGTTGAAGAAGGAAGTGACCATAAGATTTATGGTCGCTTCGAATAATGTGAAAGGATTAGCTGCTTGAGTAGTGGGAAGATTCTAGCATACGTTTATAGTCTTAGTTGTTGGAGATCTATGTTTGCCGAGTTGTTGTGTCAAGGTAGGTCGAAAATCATATTTCCAATAGCTTTGGTAGCTGATAGGAAGCATGGAAGTGATTGATAGTGGACACAGTGTTCATGATAAGGGGGAAACATTGAGTGAATGCAAGTTTGATTTCATATTTGGTGTGGGATTTAAGGCGCTATCGGATGAGTACGTTTCCGAAATTTTCGAAATATATATTTTTTTTTTAAACAAAAAAAAAAAAAAAANCGAGTCACCTACTCAAGAGTTTTCTTCACTATGTCAACAAACTCCCTTTTGGCGGAGAAACCTTACACACCTTTGCTTACACCGTTTAGCGACACCAAGCAAAATGTCGAGTTCTAATGGTAGCTAGAACCAATCTCACAACTTCTCACAACAAATCACAACTTCAACACAACACTACTACTTCACTACTTCACTACTCTCTCTTCACAACACAACTTCTATCTACTTATCACAAGCACTACACAACTTTACAAATGATTTACACAATCTACAAAACTAATCTACAATACTTCTTGTTTGTATATTGAAGGAGTATTCTTCTCTTGCACTTTGGATGAGGAAGGATTGAATCACTTGAAACAAAGACTAATAATCTTATGATCAAAGGATTTAGAAAGATGTTTAGAGAGGATTGGAACTGAAAATTTTCATGCAAAAGGTGAGGTAAAATCCAGGAATGAACCAGTATTTATAGGCAAATTTTCCTGAAAACAGAAGCGTGCCGGCCCCTTAAATGGTGGCCGACCCCCTTAAAATTAAGGGGGCCGCCCTTACAATTAAGGGGGCCGCCCTCCTGTAACGGCCAGGAAACTTGTCTTTTTCTGGGGAAAATTTATTTGGTGAAAAACTAACTGATTTTGGTTAAAAATTTGAATTCATATATTTGTTATGAATTAAACATTTTCCTTTAATTACCAAAAATGTTTTTAAAAAATATATAAGTTGTTTATACAATTTTATAAACTTTCTAGTGTCTAAATAAAAATCCCTTTGATCATAAAATGTATTAGACATTTGTTTATTCATACCTTAAGTGATTTTGTTGAATGAAATGATATTTGTAACTAAATACTTGTTTACGTAGTAATCTTTCGTTTAATGTTTTTACATTTTGTGATCGTCAAAACATAGAGATATCGAAAAATATAAATAACGTTTTTATGCATTATTTATATCAACATGTGGTATGATTAGAAGCTTGATTAGCTGGGTGATTGTGTGTAGTCCTTGGTTGTGGATTAACCAAGGTATGTGTTGGATTTCTATATGATTGATGTTGTGTTTAAGCATCTTATGGTAATATGTGGTTAATGGTTGTATGGTATTAGTTAATGTGTATGTTCATGATGCAAGTATGAGTAATAGATGTATTATTCATATTCTAACCTTGTTACTTACTAAGCGAAAGCTTATTGTTTAGTTGTCTAACCTTTTTGTAGGTTCTTGTGATTGTGGATGGCTTGGAATGAGGAGTAAGGTTAATTATGCGAAAGACTAGAAGGTAGTATGTGTTTAGGAGCTTAGCTAGTATACCGAGCTCAAGAGTCATGTTTGTACCCCCGTGAGTCAAGTAATGTTTTGTAATGAGTAAACAAGTGTCAAAACTTGTGTCAAGATTGGTATACTGAAATGGTGGTCTTATGTTATGCTAAAGTGTGTTTTATGTGTTTATATTGAAGGTAAAAGGGGTGTTTGGCATAAGCGTGATTCTACCCATTTTGGGTTGTAAACGGGTAGAATGGTTATGAAAATGATCTAATATGTTGAGTTAATGATTTCTGGAAAGTTTCGTTAACTTTTGAATCTCGGAAGTATGGTTTCCGGAAAAGGTGTAAAGTATTGTTTTATAAAGTTTTCTGCAGATCCCATATGGCCATATGGTATTTTCAGCATATGGCCATATGACTGCTTCAGAAAGTTTAACTAGGGCATATGACCAGAATATGGCTATATGGTATTTTCTGCATATAGCCATATGGTTGCATCAGATTTTTAGTAAAGGGTCATATGGCCAACATATGGCCATATGAAATTTCGGCATATTGGCATACGCTTCTGTCAGAGTATAAATGAAATATTTTATAGTTTTTGTCAAATTTCCAAATTTCGTATCTTTTAATCCGTAAGTCGTCACGGGTCGTGCCACCCGTCGTTTCGAAGGTAATTGAGTCTAGTTTCACTTAAAAATAGTTTCAAGGTCTGAAATATTATAGATTTTTGTTAATGGTTAAAAGAGTAATGAAAGGTCCGTTAAAATGAAGTCATTTCTGCATTAAAGTTCTAATTTTTTGTCTAAGCGGGCACGGGGTGTAACAAAACCAACTATCCCCCACAACCTTTTGAAGAAGAATTGCAACTACAATTTCAGTTTGGTTAAACCACGACTTTTATAATTTACTCTTTTTTCTGTCTCAAATTGTGCCCTTCAACTTTTTGTCCACATTATTTGAGACAAATTGTCACTTGCAGTGTCTTATAAGAGAAGATTGCATTGATTAGGATCAATTAAAGTAACGATGAAAGGGAAGTCACTCTAATGGTAAATGAAATAAAAATGCTTTCTACCAATTGAGTTTTCGAAATAAATTGACTATATTGAAACTATAACCATCGGTGGCTTCTTGTGACTTTGCCCAGGTAGTATACTTAACGTTAATGACTCTCAAACTTCCTAGACATGCTCAAATCTACAGAATAATTGATAAAGACACCACATCCAACCACCTCAAAAAACTGAACAACCAAATAAAATAACCTTTCTAAATTTGACATTCTAAAGGCTTTTGAAGAAGCCATTGCTAACATCAAAATTTTAAAAACTAAGGTGCCGTTTGGTTGGGGTGACTTGAGTGGGTTTTGATTTTTGTCACAAAATTTTGTTGTTTGGTTGAGGGTTTAGATGTGAAATAGTGATAGAGGGCCCACAAATCCAAAGGAGCAAACTGAGGTAGGATTTGTGAGGTTTTTCATTAATTACCATTCCCTCTCACACATTCATACTTTAATCTCTCTCACACAAATTCACACTTTTAATTTTTAAAAAATAATTTTTATTTCAATTTTAATTAAAAATATTTTTTTCAAAACCAAATCCAAATCCAAATTCTAAACCAAATCCAAATATTAATCTTAAACCCACCGACAAACCAAACGGGCCCTAAATGGTTTAATCTTAAAAATTTAAGATCATTTGAGGACCAAACTTTTTTTTACATAATTTCCACCCTCCATCTTTATTTGATCTAATGGATGAGAGTATTGCCAACAATTTAAAAAAACCCACTTTATCCTTTTTTTTCAAATAGTAATATCTTTCAAACCGTTAATCGTTAAACGGAAAAGAATGTACCGTTACAACGAGCATTTAATTATCTTTCTATAGTTAGGCACTTTGGTATACTTTCGACAATTTTTTTTTTTGTGTTTTCATGTTTTTTTTTCGTTACTGAAATTTTCATGAAAAAATCATATGTGATTTATCACATGTGATATCATATTTGATTTAACACGAATATCACATGTGATATTTAATATCAAATGTGATTTAACACTAATATCACATGTGATATTACATATCATATATGATATATCACATGTGATTTTTTCATGCAAATTTCAGTAACGAAAAAAAATGAAAAAAAAATTGTCGAAAGTATATCAAAGTGCCCGTCTATAAAAAGATAATTAAATGCTCGTCGCGATGGTGTACTTATTTTTGTTTAATCATTAACGGTTTAATAGATATTTAAATTATAAAAAATATGTGAAGTATTAAAATATTTTTAATCTCAACCATTGATTTCTTTTTAGATGAAAGGTGGATATGAGTCCCTTGATATGTAAGAAAAGTTTGGTATTTTTAAATGTGTAAACAGTTTTGTTCGATTGCGAAGCCTCCTTATTGCGAGTATTAATAAAAAAATATCACGATTTAATTAATTTTATGAAATGAAATTATTAAATTGTATTAATGTGATCATGGAAGAAAGCATTTCGGTCCCCCACTACATCTTGGGACGTTTTTCGCCTAATTTTCAACGCAATAGGTCGTGTTGATTTTTCAATTGTAATTTCTAGATTTTTTTTTTTTTTTTTTTTTTTTTTGAAACAGCAGAATTTTATTCAACAAACCTAATAGTTACAAGGTCTAAGATGTGTACATATATACATCAACAACCTCACAAGCTACAACCTCAACTAATGCAATCAACTAGACACCTGAACATTTGATCACCATAACTATGTTAAACAATGCGAGGAGTGGTGTATGATAGTTTTTGGTGACCTTTTCCCGCAAACTACCAACAACTGACAAATTTTTGAGCATGCCTCTTTACTTCCACACCACACCATCAAAACTTAACCATTATACGCACTACCAAACTCTCTAAAACTCTCTAAAACACACACCACAAAAATTGGCGCAACAACATGGCAATCAACCACCTGAGCTAATACCTGTACCAGGATACACTGTAAGCTTGCACATGTTTGGACTGTGTAACCACTGGTCCCATGAAAACTCGCCCTTTTTTGATCTTCTATTAATCCATTCAAAACTTCTTACTTGAATCTCTTGGACTAATTTCTCAATATTCTCATACTTGCCTTTAAACACCTTGTTATTTCTATCTTTCCACACCATGTATGCCGTGACCCAAACCACCGAGCTCCATAACATCCTACTATCTTTGACATATTTGAATTCCCAGTATGTAGAATTATATCGTTAATTGTAAAAGCATCATTCAATCTTAAACCCCACAATTGAAATATATTTTCCCTGATTTTCATTACATTTTCACATAATAACAGCCCGTGTTCCACAGTTTCAAATTGACTCTCGCATTTTGGACAAAGGATGGTATGTAGATCCATGCCACACTTATCCAATTCAACCCTCACTGATAATCGCCTTTTTAAAGCCCTCTATATGAAAACGTTGACTTTCCTTGGGACTATTTTATTCCACACCGTTTCTTGACTACTATTCCCCACGTGAGTGATACAATTTTCAATCAGTGACGTAAGAGTTTTAACTTTAAAAACACCATTATCATCCAAGTTCCACTTCCAGTCCCTACACGATTGAGACAAAGACACATTTGTTAAAGTATTAATTAGCCCCATCCTTTCCCCCTCCGCCCTTCCCTTCGGAATCCTAACGCAAGACCATTCCCACCTCCAAACACCATCCACCCAATTCCCCTACCCATAACCGACACCCCCTTATCACTTTCTAAGCGGTAAAGCCTTGGAAACTTGTCTCTCAACCTCTCCCCTCCCACCTATCTATCATCCCAAAAAATCGTGTTTTCACCATTTCCAACTATTCTATTAAAAGACGAAGTGAATTCTATCCCTATGCTGTTAATAACATCACCAATTTTTACGATTTCACCCCTTACCCCCCGGACCCTTCCCACCCGAGAACTAGACCCCGTTTCCCAACCCATTCCCCCATCTGCCCCGTGAAACTTCTAATCACTTTACCCCACAATGACTCCATACCCTCTACCTTGTATCTCCACCACCATTTGCCTAAGAGTGCTAAATTCTTTGCTCTAAGAGACCCAAAGTTTAACCCCCCGACCCATAAGGAGCGATGACAGTATCCCATTTTACCCAACCCATTTTCTTCTTTTCCCCTGCCCCACCCCAAAAAAAAATTCCTTCTGATACTCTCTAGTACATTAATCACACACGACGGAACACGGAACATCGAAAAGTGGTACAACGGCAGGCTTCCAAGAACAGACTTAACTAAACGACCTCCGAAAGACATTATTTTAGCTTTCCAATCCGACAAACGCTTCTTGAATTTTTCAATTACCGGGCGCCTCATTCCCAGCTTCCTCATATTTGCCCCTATGGGAAGCCCAAGATAAGTGAATGGTAATTCCCCCACGCTACATTTCATGAACCAAGCTATACTCACAACATTTCTAGAAGTTATTGTAGTTTTAATGACGTTTTATCCAACCCATTTTACCCAACCCATTTTCTTCTTAGTGAATGTAATTTCTAGAAGTTATTGTAGTTTTAATGACGTTTGATGGATCTAAACACACACCTTGTGTTAGATAGATACTTTGAGTAATGCAAACAAGTATGCGGAATTTACTTGCTAACACTTAGAAGATTTGTTGTATAATGTAATATGAGTGAGAACAGTAGTAAGTAATAAACACAGATGTTTTAACCAAACTTTTAGCTTCAATATATTGAATACGAGTGATCTGAATATCACTAGGGTTTACACCTTGAAGCTCTTAGTAAAACGTATATGTCAACCTTAACCTAGGACCTCCTTTTATAGGACAAGGAGTCCTTTACAAGATAAGTATAAACTTAACTAAATAGAATATACAGAAGATCTATTCTATACTTATCAATACACGGTTACAAACAATTATCCTGTAAGCAGTGGTAATAATATGTGCTAGCAATGGTAATGAGTTTCCACTGCTAGTGCATTCTTCAGCAGTGTCTTCCACAGGCTTAACAGTGGTAACTGTTAGCATTATTCCCAACAATCTTCCCCTAAACTTATGATTTCTCTGCAAATCAATAAGTTTCTTCGATAATCAACTTCTTTAATGAGAGGGGGAATTCTTCCAAACATCTATCTTCTTTTTAACTTTTCTATGGCTCTTGAATTTTGCTCCACAATTCTCTGCATTAAATCTTGAAGATGAGGAGTTATTTCTTCACATCTTAGCTTTGAGGAAATCATGACAGTGAGAACTCCAGCCCTTAATGGATACTCTTTCTCTGTGAGCATAAACACATCCACACCAGCTTGTGTGGACATCACTTGAACTATAATGCTTCCAGAGAGTATTTAAATTTTGAGCTTCAAATTTCCAATATCTGTCACTTAGGTCAGGTTCATACAGTCTTCTGAAATGCACCCATAACTCCATTGCTTTGACACTCTCAGGGTCTTCATCTTTATACTTAGCCTGTGTCAAACCCCATAAGGTATCCAAATCAGCTCTGTCACAAGATCTTACAAGATCTTCAAAATCCCTGTACATCTCTGTATCTCCACCAACTCTGACAATTTTCCAAGCTTCTCCAAAATCATCTTCACGGATTTCCCAATCTGCTATTGGGTGTCTTGCTTGCAGTGGCTCCATGAACAAAATTTAAGTATCTACCATTAGCATTTCATTAATCTGCTCTGTAGATAATTCTTCAGCTTGAGATTCTTGCTTTTGAGCAAACCTTGTCTTCTTAGTGGTTTTAGATTCACTGGTCGTACCTTTTCTCTTGTACTTGGGAAATTTTCTGGCCTCTTCTTCAGAATTCATTGGAACAAAATCTTTATCTTGTTTGTAAACTCTGTAGTAGATACCTTCAATCTGATCATGTGACTTCCCTTTAAACTGTGACATTTTCCATCCACCAACATTGCAGCAGTATCTTTTCATCTCTGCATTTACTTGTGCCTTGGATAGTTGTCTTGCCTTTTTCTGACTGTACCTATTACCTCTTGAAGTGCCTGTTCATTCTTCATCTGAATGAAATCTGCTAATTGAGCTGATCTTTGTTCTTCAGTTAGACTTAAATCTGCAACAAGCTCAATAGCCTTCTTCTTTACTGCAGGATTGTTGTCAATCATATACTGAAGTTCATCTTCAGTTGGTACATGAGTGAACTCTGCACTATTTTCCTTGAGAATTGTAGGTGGAACAGATGAAACTGGAACTATTTCTTCCATCTCTTCATTGTTCAATCTCTGAGCCTCCATGAAACTTGCAATATCCAATTCATCTTGTCTTTTCTTTCTTGCAGCTTCATCTTCAACCATTTTTCTTGCAACTTCAGCATCATAATCTATCTGTGCTTGTTCTCTTGCTGAAATCTTGTTTGCTTAGTTTCTTCAATTGTCATAGGAGCCTTTCCTTTATCCTTCCTTATCCTCTCAAGTTCTTCCTCTGCAGTGATAATATTTTGACCAGCAGTGGGAACTATCTGATCAACAGTGGGAACATCTGCAGTGGTAAGTACTTGGTCTTCAGTGAAAACTACTTGTATTTGTTGAGGTTGACTTGAAGCTGTATCCAAAATAGCTTCAGGTAGAGCTTGAACACCTGAGTCCACAAGCTCTGTAGAATCATCATGAACTCTTTCCTCTATTTGCTGTTGCAGATCTTGAGTGTGAACTTCTTCAGTACCCTGACTTTCTCCAATAGGTTCATCAAAACCTAAATCATGAATATCAAAATCTGCATCATCTTCAAAATCAATTCTCCTCTCCTTAGTTTCAGCACCTGTTTTCCTCCCCTGTTTGGGAGAATTACCCAAATCTTCAGCACTGAACTCATCTGAATCATGAGAGGATGGAGATGAAAGCACTATCCTTGCAGATCTTTTCTTCTTGAACCCTTGCACTTCTTCTTTCAAGGATGCAATCTCTGCTTGCAGACTATGAAGATCTCTGGCATGTTGCTCCTTAGTATGTGCCAAATCTTTTTCCAGGGAAGCCACCTGCTTTTTCAACTTTGTACAAATGTCCATCAATTCCTTAAGTTGCCCACTGCCCTCATCACTTCCAGCTGTGTGACCTGCTGAGAGAGGTGAGTCATGGGGCATAAGTTCAGGTTCCTCCCTAGTTGGACTAGGTTGGAGCCTTGAACCACCACTGCTTGTGCCTAGACCAATAGGTTCAGAAACATGCAGCGTTGTGATGGGAGGAGTTGGCTGTTTTTGCCTCCTCCCATAAATGTGAGTAACTGGTGGGGTATATGTTATGGATGGAACAGTGATGGTGGGTGTGTGATGGGGTACAACTGGGATTGCTGCACCTTCACCCTGTACCTGTGCAATCTTAGCAAGCATTTGTGGAAAAAGTGGTTTAACTACCCCATTATATCCCTCTGAAGCCTTGGCCATATTTTGAAAAACCTTTTGTTTAAGGTAAGGGGTTTTGTAAACTCTGTTATGGGGTTGCAGCGGAAATTCATTTTGTTAGGATCGTAGTTTTATGTTGATTTGTGATTCGGGAGGTCGGGTAACATGGAAGAAGATGACCTCCATGGTTTGTGAGAGAAAGTAGAGAGAGAAGGGAAACTAGTGTGTGTTTTATTGATAATGAAAAGTGAAAGGAAATTACACCAAGTCTCACCCCTCCATGGAAGTATGGAGGGGTATATAAAGCCTAACACAAGCATAACTATTGCAATATTACATAACTAGTCCATGTGTTTTGGCTTAACAAGATAGCTAATGTAATCCCGTAAATGTCGTTCCATTTACGTGTTAGAACCATAAACTCAGGTTCTAACAATCTTCCCCCAATGGGGCGACATAAGAGATTACTTACAACATTTCCTACAAGTACAAATACAAATAAAGAAGGGTCTTCATCGGTTCTTCAAGCGCTGAGGATTACTGTAGTTGACGCTCTTTGTCTTCATCTTGTACCTCGGCTTGAGAACTTTATCTTCACTTGTAGGCAAATGATGTAATATGCATGAAATAGATTAACTTCCCCCCAATTCATGCTGCATGTCTTTAGCGGCTTCTTCGTACACTTCCTTTTGGCGAAGTTTCTGAATCGGCTTCCCCCCAAACTGACAACCGTCTTCAGCAGATTCGAAACTTTGATGTAGTAAACAAGTCTTCTAGCTTCTGAAGTTTTGAGTAAGCAGCGGAATTTGTAGATGACACAGTAAACTACACCAAGCAAATCTGAGTAGTTAAATTATCACGGTTATACTCAATGCGGAAGCTTCGTTCGGGGGTAACATGCAAGAAATCAGCAGGATATTCTCACATATGTCGGCTACTTAGCACTTCACAATCCGCGAGAGTCGAAACGATTACACCAAT
>LBNU01005319.1:0-11758 GCA_014162995.1 Artemisia annua | reverse complement strand
TCCATGGAAGTTGGAGGGGTATATATAGCCTAATAAAACAACTCACAACTATTGCAATATTACGTAATCTAGTCATGTGTTTTGGCTTAACAAGATAACTAATGTATCCCGTAAATGACTTCCATTTACGTGTTAGGACATAAACTCAGGTTCCTAACAACGACCGTAGAGAGCTATTCTTAAGTCGATAGACATGGGTCTTTATGGATGCTTCTCAATTGGTCCACTAATCCTTCGGCTTGACTGGACGTATGACTTCCTCCGTACCTGACCATTTCAGAAATTTGTCCGGAGTGTTCTTGAACAGTCCATTTTAGATTGCCGTCAAGCGAGTCCATACGCGGTTTTTTTGTGACAGCCTGCAATACCGAGAAAATATCCGTACAGCTTCAAGTCTAGCCACGGGTGCTGGAAGATTCTTCCAAAGTCGATGCCTTCTTCCTGACTATAACCTTTAGCTACCAATCGGATTTGTTTGCGTATGACATTACTTCTGCGCAACTTTTCTTCGATATCCATTTAATCCAATCACATAAACTCATCCGGCCTTTCCAACTAAATTCCCAGACTTCTAGTCTTTTGAATTGGTCGAATTCCTCCTTCATAGATTCAATCCATTATCATGTGTCATTGCTTCCTTGATGCTTTTGGTTCGGCATGAGAAACGGGAGTGCATACATTGCAGTGTCGGCATCGGAATGAATTTCTGTCGATCATCACCTGGAGCTTTGGGGAATGACCAATAATGTTGACAATTGGGTGATCACGTGTCCAATGATGTGTTGAAGGGTGAGGTTATGGAACTGCTGCACATTAGTCGATTCCAAATCTCGTGGTTGACGACCTCTGGAATTCGGACAGATTAGGAGTCGGTGCAAACGGATTAAAGAATGCATTGGGATCGTAATTTGCAGGTTCCGAGACTTCTTGGTTTGATTCGATCATTCAGGTGCATTGTATGAGTTGGAGTCAAAGAGAATATGTTCATAACTGCTGTGAGAATCTATTCGAAGGAATATAAAATCAGGTTTCTACAAGTAGTTGTAGTAAAATATATGTATCAGGCACACAAAATAATACAAGGTTGGGCACGAATCGTGGTACATTTTGTGCACGATTCTCAAAAGAGTCATCAAACAGTGGAGTGAACACACGTTTCCAATTCTTGACCGGTTAAAGGTAAAGGTGCATCTGAACGATCTGGGAATTAAACGGTTTTAAGTTTCGGGTCCTAGCTGTTGCGCCAAAAGCCATATCAGTGAGCTCATCAAATTAGCGTGTATAAGTCTCACTTAGAATCTTCTCTTGGAGCTCCGACGGAGTATACACGTATATCTGAAATCCCTTAGAATTCTCACAATAGCCAATAAAGATTCCTACATCAGCCTTAGCTTTAAGCTTTCCAAAGTCATCACGATCGTTGTTCGAGTAACATAGTGCACCAAAGACATGAAAGTGTTGAACATTGGGCTTTCGTTTGTGGACAAGTTCATAGGGTGTGCGATTGTGTCGTTTGTTGATCATACATCGATTCTGGGTATAACATGCAGTTGAGACGGCCTCTGCCCAAAGATAGTCTGGTAGTTGTGCATTGATCAGCATTGTGCGGGCGGCTTCCACTAAAGTACGGTTTCGTCTTTCGACCACGCCATTCTGTTCAGGAGTCCGAGCAATAGATGTTTGATGCACAATACCTACCTTCTCAAAATAATCCCGAAGTGTTTGGTTCTTTAATTCAGTTCCATTGTCTGATCTGACGATTCTGACGGTGTTTCTAAGCTGAACTTGAATTTTGGTGAGAAAAGTGACTATCATGGATGGAGCTTGGTCTTTAGTACGAAGAAAGTAGACCCAAGTCCATTTTGAGAAGTCGTCTACTATGACGTAATTATCATAATTATCATTTTGTTATAATAATTGTTAGGATTATAGTTTTCAACTATTCAGTCAAGTGTCGGTCATTTCAGTCAATGTAATAGGTTGTTAGAATTATCATAATTAGCTACGTTATTTAGTTACTCGTATGGTTAATATTTAAGTCTAATAAGGTGTCCAATGGGCCTTGAAGCCCACGAATTAGTAAGATAGGAAGGAAGGGAGTGTTGCCCTATCCATCTCCTATAAATAGGACACTATGTATCACTTTACAAATGTTGGTTAATTTCATATCTTAAGAAAACTCTTGCTCTTTCATCTTTCATATTGTTATTAATCAACCAAGTCTAATTTCTCATCTCATTTCTCTTATAAGATTACTTGTGTTTACTAAAATGGTGACCTAACAAGTTGTATCAATCGCTAGAAGAAGGTGTAGTTTTATTTTTTTGTGTTATACGAACCATAAACACGTTTTTAATCTCGTTGAAATCAAAAAGTTTGCAACTTTCTTGCTTCTTTTGTGTTTTTATCACATATTTGTTACCAAACTTGTGTTAGAAACCAAAACAAACAACAAAGTTTCAAAATTTTATGTTTTCTTTTTGATTCGTAAATTTGTACTTTTTATCGAAAATCTTCAAATTTTTGTTAAAAAGTTCAACTTTGCAACTTTCATTAAGATTTCATCATTTTAATGATAGTTGTACAAGAATCTTGGATTAAAAACTCGTTTTAGGCTTGCTTTTTCACTAAAGAAAAATCTGCGTTTTGGCTTCTTATCGAGAACTTTAAAACCTCATTTTATCGAGAAACCTTAAACCCTCTTTTATCGAGAACCTTCGATATTACTACTTAAGTGTTTTTGTTGCTTGCTCAGTGCTTTTCTCTCTTGTATAAGAAAGAAAACACTTCGACACATTGGATAGTTTCGTTATTGTATAATCTCGAAACTTTGGATACTTGTTATCGAGAAACCTGAAGGTTATCGAGAACTTCACTACTTATCGAGAACACTTACCTGTTTTCGAAATCTTGTGAATCTATCGAAATTCCTTTCAGCAACATCGAAAACATCCCTTGTCTTCATAGAACCAAAGATCTCGATAATTGTCTCCAACATTTCTCGATAATTTCCTTTTATCGAGAACAACGTGAGTTATCGAGATCCTACTTGTTTTATCGAGAACTTCAACTTATCGAGATTACCTGGACTTTAACAGTTTATCGAAATCATCCAATAACCAAGTATCGAAATCACATTGGGATTTGTTTTCGAAGATTAGCCTTAAGTACTATACCTTCTACAAGATCCCTAAACCACAAGTTTTCAATCATGTCTCAACCACCGTACTTTAACCCTTTTCAAGCACAACCGTATCATCANATTTCTCGATAATTTCCTTTTATCGAGAACAACGTGAGTTATCGAGATCCTACTTGTTTTATCGAGAACATTAGCTTATCGAGATTATCTGGACTTTAACAGTTTATCGAAATCATCCAATAACCAAGTATCGAAATCACATAGGGATTTGTTTTCGAAGATTAGCCTTAAGTACTATACGTTCTGCAAGATCCATAAACCACAAGTTTTCAATCATGTCTCAACCACCGTACTTTAACCCTTATCAAGCACAACCGTATCATCAAATGCAAAAATTTCGTCAGCAACAGCAATATCAACAGAATGCACAATCATATCAACAGCCAAATCAGATGTATTCTCAGCAACATGCCATGATGCATCAATTTCAACCTCAACCCTTACCAATGCTACAACAAATCCCTCCAACGCCAAAACAGTCTCACTGGTTTGATCAGATGTATGAGGTCATTACTACTCAACAATCGAGGCATGAAGCAGGTTCACTTGAGACACCACCAATGCTGACACCGGGTAATTATATTCAGTGGTCAATTCGATTCTTTAGATTTCTTGATCTCAAGAAACCCCATGGCAGATATCTTCGGAAGGTTATCATGGAAGGTCCATTTGTACCACCTCTCAACACTGTTCCTGCTAATGACAATGCTGTTCCACCTAGACCTGAGTCTTCAACAGCTTTACCTGAAACACGCCTCACTGCTGAACAAATTCTTCATAAGGAAGCGGACGAATATGCCATGAGTTACATCCTTCACAGCATACCAAATCCTATCTTTCGCAGTGTTGATGCTCAGAAAAATGCTAAGGCCATGTGGGAACACGTTCATCTACTAATGGAAGGAACTCAGTTGAATCAGGAGGATATAGAATCTAAACTTTAAATGGAATACACACACTTCATGATAGAGCCAATGGAATCACTTGAGTCATACTATCACCGCTTCACCAATAGCATAAATGACCTCGACAGACACAACATCAAACTACCAAAGATTGCCGTCAACACTAAGTTTCTTGGATGTCTTGGACCGGATTGGCAGCGATATGTGACATTTGTTCATCAGGCAAAGAATCTTCATGATGCACCGTATGGATTGTTGTATGATTATCTCAAATACCATGAGTCAGAAGTGAACAAAGACCGTGCTCAGAAAGGAACACTTTCACCGTCTCCAACATCAAACTCATTAGCATTGGTTGCTCACTCACATGTTCCGCCTTCATCCATGCAACATCACGATTAATCCTTAGAGCAGAATCACTTCAACTACCCTATTCAGAATAAGACATCATCTTATGATCTCTCTTCACAACAACAACCAACACAATTTGACCTATCACACAACAATGATACCTTGTACCAATCAAATGATGATGATGATGACGAGGACTTCAACAGCCTTAATCAGGGAATAGCACTCATTGCTAGAGCTTTTAGCAAGTTTTCTAATAAGTCCAACAATCGTCTCCGATCATCGTCTAATACAAGGAATCAAGCTGTGATTCATGATGGCCGTGTTGAGGTTCAAAACCGTAATAGTGGGAGATTCAATTCTGGTTGCTATAGTTCTGGACAGAGGTTTAACAACAATGGAGGAAGCTTCAGGAACAGCTCTGGGTCATCTCAGAAGAAGGTTGATTTTGGGGATAATGGGAATGATACATCAGGGAATCAGATCATTAAGTGCTTTAACTGCAATGGAGTCGGTCATCTGGCTACTGCATGTCCTTCTCCAAGAACTCAGGGCAGTAAGTATCACAAACAGCAACTTCTATTAGCTCTTCAGGAGGAAGCTAAAGGCACAAACAAACAGAATGACTACAGCTTCATGGCCAATGCTCAGTCTGATGATGACATGGAAGATCTGGAAGCTAATGCTGCTGTTATGCTTATGGCCAACATGCAGGAACTCCACATCACTGAATCAGGTCCAGTATATGATTCTGATACTCTGTCTCAGGTAAACGACTTTAATTCATGCCTCATACATGATATTGTCACCCCATCTGCATCTGCATCTACATCGAAACAATCGGTTCAAAATGATGCATTGTTCTCTACAGACGAAAATTATCAATTGGACACAGTCGTTACATTTGATGATGATCAAATTAACTCAGATGTCTCAATTGATGATTCTCACACTAATCATGTCAACGACAACAATGCTCATCTTAAACCCCTTGGTTCTATGACTGATCCAGATTCAGACCTTCGGACACTTCTCATGACCAGTCAATCTCAAAATATTAAATGTCAAGAATTAAATGCGAGATTGAAAGAGAAGAATGCATCATTGTCTAGGGATCTCGAGTGTTTGAATATACAATTTAATAACGCTGTTAAACTCATTGATAACGAAAAGAGCTTTGAAAATGCTTTTAAAGAATCTTATCGTCGTGAAAAGGATCTCGAATTTCAAATTGGTAACATAATGGAATCTAAAAATGATTTAGCTTCACAACTTGAACAACAAGCTTTTGTACATAAACAACAAGTTGCTCAACTCGAAGATGTCATTTTGAAAACTAAAAATGAGTTGTCAACTTGTCAAGCGGATTTTCAAGAACATAAACAGATTTCAAGGGACAGAGTTAAATCATATTTAGATGAAATTGTTGAATTGACGAGTCAACTCAAAGAGTTTCAGAATGTTGTATATAAAACTGGTAATTCAATTACAACCATTCATAAACTTTCTGTAAAACGGTCAAACACCGGCCATGGTTTTGCCATTGGTAGTGAATCACCCAGTTTTTTAAATAAAGCACTCACCGAGATTCCGAAGATATATAGTGCAAACCATTTCTTTGATGACACTGTTATTCGTGCTGTTGTTTATGATCGTGAGGAGGAATTGGAAATTGAGGACGAGACTCGATCTAAACTTGAAAATGTTGATTACAACAAACCTTTTGATTACTCAACAATGCCTTCTATCAATGAAATTTTCACACCTCAAAAAGAGAATGTTGAACAACCGTATTTTATATTACCAGAAGATCTTCCTTCTTATATTGCTTCTATCACACCAGTAGTTCAAAACAATGGTCTTTTAACTAAACCTGAAAACATTCAACCTCTTCCTAAAACGTGCAAGATACTTCGGTATTTCCAAACGTTTATGGAAGATATTGAATTTTTACAAGAAGCTGTTGATCGTAATTCCGAACTCACTGTTTTCACGTTTATTGCTCCCCATGAGCGTGAACGGCGAGATGTGTTTCAAAAACAATTTTTACCTCACGTTCAACATTTACGATTATGTGCTGAACTCTGGGAACAAGATCTTCAAAAAGAAGTGTCTTCAATGATGGATATTTTTCAAGAAACTGAAAAATCAATTTCATTTTATCAACGTCAAAATCAATTTTTGCAAAATGAAAATGATCGACTCTTTGAACGTGTCCTCAGTGATGATATTATATCTGTGGTAATGAATTCTCTTTATGAATGTGGTACTGATATGCTTGTTTCTGAACACTGTGATGATATTGGGTTGTTGAATAAAACTGTTGAGACATTAAAAAATGAGAACATGAGTCTCCGAAAACAAAATGATGATGTGCAGAAAAAACTTTCAGATGAAAATTTTCAACTCAACAAAAAACTAGAATGGTGTCAAAACCAAAGTCTTGTTTTTGAACTTGAATTGCAAAATCTTAAAACTTCGACATCTTTTTCAAATGAAAATGAGGAACTTAAAAGTCAGATTTCTAAATATGAAAAAGAGATTGCTGAATTGCAAGAAGTAACAAATTTTTGGCAAAAGAGTCGAGATGAATATTTCTACTTAAACAGAAAGCTTGACAGCACCATTCAAGACAAAACGCACATCATTATTGACTTGAAGGAGAAAATTAGAAATCTTGAAAAGGAAAAGTCTGCAAATACTAAGATTGTGGCACCAGGAAAACATAGGACAGATAACACTCGTAAGGATACAGCTATTCATGATTCTAACATGGGTTCTTCCACCTCTCCAGGACTAGTTATCCCTCATAGCGTTAGCAGATCCAAGCACCAAAAAGAGAAAAAGAAGAATAGGAATTTGCAACGTAAGAGAGAGAACTTAAAAGCTATGGAAGTAGAAGCTCGCCCTAGGAATTTGAATAATGATCATGTTACTATAGATTTAGATTGTGATTTGGCAACTTGTAATCCGAATCTGTCTGTAACGAATGATGTATCTCGTACTTCTTTATCGTTTAATGCATCTTGTATGTTTTGTCGTAAATCTATGCTATCTGGTGATCACTCTAAGTGTGTTGCTACTTCACTTTTAATACGTCTTAAGAAACTTACAAAAGGCAAAAAATCTAGGCCCACTACTGCTTCAAAATCTAAGCTAGGATTAACGCCCCTGTAGTTTCTGAGGATGTAGTTGCTACCCCTGTAGTTAAGCCCAGCAATCCTAAGAACTTGCCTTCACTTAGCGAATTCACTAAGAAGAAAGCGCAATCTAGTTGGAAGTGGCAGCGTTGGTTAACTAAGATGCATAATTTTGCTTGGATTCCTAAAGTTGTTATATCATGTGTTTCTAACCAACCGGAACCCACTACTTCATCGGGTTCCACCCTTACCATTGTGCCATCGTCGTCTCCTTCGTGTGATGCAGGTGGTGCAAATCATTCTCTGGATTGTTGATAGCGGATGTACCCGACATATGACAGGCGATCTCAAACTGTTAAGAAACTTTGTATCAAAGTTCATTGGTACTGTCAGATTCGGGAATGATCACTTCGCTGCTATTATGGGGTATGGAGATTATGTCAGTGGGAATATTGAAATCAGCCGTGTATACTATGTTGAAGGTCTTGGTCACAATCTCTTTTCAGTCGGTCAGTTTTGTGACGGTGACTTAGAAGTTGCATTCAGGGAGAAAACTTGTTTCGTACGTGATCTACAAGGGAACGATCTAATGTCCGGCACTCGCAGCAACAGTCTTTATACCATTTCAATGTCTGATATGATTGCTTCCTCTCCCATCTGCTTACTTTCTAAGGCCGAATCTACAAAATCATGGTTATGGCATAAACGAATGTCACATCTCAACTTCAAAACCATGACTGATCTGGCTCGACACAAATTGGTTGAAGGACTCCCCAGATTCAGATACGCTAAAGATCACCTTTGTCCTGCTTGTGAACAAGGAAAGAGCAAACGTGCACATTTTGCTTCAAAACAAGAACCCAGTACGGATCATGTTCTTCAGCTATTACATATGGATTTGTGCGGACCAATGAGAGTACAAACGATCAACGGGAAACGTTACATTCTTGTCATAGTAGACGACTTCTCAAAATGGACTTGGGTCTACTTTCTTCGTACTAAAGACCAAGCTCCATCCATGATAGTCACTTTTCTCACCAAAATTCAAGTTCAGCTTAGAAACACCGTCAGAACCGTCAGAACAGACAATGGAACTGAATTCAAGAATCAAACCCTTCGGGATTATTTTGAGAAGGTAGGTATTGTTCATCAAACATCTATTGCTCGGACTCCCGAACAAAATGGCGTGGTCGAAAGACGAAACCGTACTTTAGTGGAAGCCGCCCGCACAATGCTGATCAATGCACAACTACCAGACTATCTTTGGGCAGAGGCCGTCTCAACAGCATGTTATACCCAGAATCGATGTATGATCAACAAACGACACAATCGCACACCATATGAACTTGTCCACAAACGTAAGCCCAATGTTCAACACCTTCATGTCTTTGGTGCACTATGTTACCCGAACAACGATCGTGATGACTTTGGAAAGCTTAAAGCTAAGGCTGATGTAGGAATCTTTATTGGTTATTGTGAAAATTCTAAGGGGTTTCGGATATACAACCGTCGGACCAGAGAGATTCAAGAGACTATACACGCTAATTTTGATGAGCTCACTGATATGGCTTCTGAGCGCAACAGCTTAGGACCCGAACTTAACCGTTTAAATTTCCCAGATCGTTCAGATGCACCTTTACCTTTAACCCGTCAAGAATTGGAAACGCTGTTCACTCCACTGTTTGATGACTCTTTTGAGATTCGTGCACAAAATGTATCCACCGATTCCGCTGCTCAAACTGCCACTATTCCAGTGCCTGATACACCCGTTACTACAACTACTGTAGAAACTGATGCACCTCCAACAGATTCACCAACAGCAGATGAACAGACAGACTCCAACTCATACAATGCACCTGAAGATCTGAATCAACTTGAAGTACCCGAACCTGCAAATTACGATCCCAATGCATTCTTTAATCCGTTTGCACCGACTCCCAACCTTTCCGATATTCCAGAGTCGTCAACACGGGACTTGGAATCGACTAATGTGCAGCAGTTCCATAACCCTCACCCTTCAACACATCATTGGACACGTGATCACCCAATTGTCAACATTATTGGTAATCCCCAAGCTCCAGTGATGACTCGACAGAAACTTCACTCCGATGCCGAACACTGCATGTATGCACTCACCATCTCTCATGCCGAACCAAAAAGCATCAAGGAAGCAATGACACATGATAATTGGATTGAGTCTATGCAAGAAGAATTCGACCAATTCAAGAGACTAGAAGTCTGGGAATTAGTTGAAAGACCGGATGGAGTTTATGTGATTGGACTTAAATGGATATGGAAGAATAAGTTGGACGCAGAAGGTAATGTCATACGCAACAAATCCCGATTGGTAGCTAAAGGTTATAGTCAGGAGGAAGGAATCGACTTTGAAGAATCTTTCGCACCCGTGGCTAGACTTGAAGCTGTACGGATTTTTCTGGCATACGCTGCTCACAAAAACATGATCGTGTACCAAATGGACGTCAAAACAGCATTTTTGAATGGTCAGTTACGTGAGGAGGTATACGTCAGTCAGCCGGAAGGATTTGTAGACCCAGAGCATCCGAACCATGTCTATCGACTTAAGAAGGCTCTCTACGGTCTCAAACAAGCCCCCAGGGCATGGTATGACAAACTTACTGCTTTCTTACTTGCTAATGGTTTTACCAAAGGTTTGATAGATCCAACTTTATTTATCCAAAGACACGGGGAAGACGTTTTAATCGTACAAATTTACGTAGACGACATTATTTTTGCATCTACTAACAAAAAGTATTCTAATGCTTTTGCAAAATTAATGAAACTAAATTTTGAAATGTCAATGATGGGTGAACTTACGTTCTTTCTAGGATTACAAGTTCATCAATCTCCCCGTGGTATTTTCCTAAGTCAATCAAAATATGCTCTTGAAATAATAAAGAAACATGGAATGACCAGTTGTGACACATACAATACCCCAATGTCAAACACCACTAAGTTAGATGCGGATTTACATGGGAAAATGGTAGACCCCACAAAATACCGAAGTATTATTGGGTCGCTCATGTATCTAACCGCTAGCAGACCGGATATTGTATTTGCTGTGTTTATGTGCTCTCGCTATCAGTCGCGTCCTACTGAACGTCACCTCAATGAGGCTAAACGAATCCTTCGATACGTGAAAGGAACCATTCACATGGGGATCTGGTATCCGAAGGATTCTGGTTTTGAACTAATTGCTTTTTCAGACGCTGATCATGCAGGGTGTATGGATACACGAAAAAGTACTTCTGGTGGTTTACAGTTTCTTGGAGACAAGCTTGTGTCTTGGCAATCTAAGAAGCAGGACTGCACTTCACTCTCATCTACTGAATCAGAATATGTGGCTATGGCTGCCTGCTGTGCTCAAATCATTTGGATGCGTATGCAGCTGATGGACTATGGCTACTCATTCGAGAAGATTCCGATGTACTGTGATTCCAAAAGTGCCATTGCTATTTCCTGCAACACGGTTCTACATTCCAAGTCAAAGCACATCGATCTTCGATATCATTTCATCAAGGAGCACGTCGAGAAGGGTACAGTAGAGTTATACTTCGTGGGTACCGAATACCAATTGGCAGACTTGTTCACTAAACCTTTACCACCGGCTAGGTTTACTGAACTCGTTCACCGAATTGGTATGCGTTGTTTGACTCCAGATGATTTAAAATCTCTTCTGGAAAACAATTAATGGAGTCAAACACCAAAAATATCTTTTGTAAATATTTATTCAAAAACTAAAGAAAAAATTGAAAAACCATAAAAACAACAAAAAGATTTTTCTTTCATTTAGTTTTGTACTTTTATTTCATTTTGTACACAAATGCAAGCACACGATCTCGTTCAACACTTTGGTCTCTCAAAATTTTCCATATTTTTACGACCAAATGTTGAGGGAGAGAATGTTCGTCAAAATTTCTCAATTTTACTCAAAGACGTGCACTTGCATTTTGTTTAAAAACAAAAGATTTTTTTTGCTTTTAATTTTGGTGGTAATTCACGTATTACAGTTACGTCAATTAAATTTGACATTTCTTCCTATTAGGATATGCCTTAGAAGTTATTGTTGCCATAAGTCGTTAGTTTAACCGTTTAAAGTTTTTACCTAGGACTTATTATAGAAAACATGTAGTTAAGGGACT
>LBNU01005318.1:13416-29225 GCA_014162995.1 Artemisia annua | reverse complement strand
GCAGTTTCTACTGGGTTTTTCGATAGATTTAAATCCAAATAAAATTAACAATAGTTAAAATAAGATATTATTTCCCTTTCTAATCTTTAAAATATGTTTAGTAATAACTTCTAAGTAATCTAGAGCTCCAAATATGATATCACGGGACTTTGATATTCAAAAAGTAGTGAATTCGCAGTTTCTACTGGGTTTTTCGGTAGATTTAAATCCAAATAAAATTAACAATAGTTAAAATAAGATATTATTTCACTTTCTAATCTTTCAAATAAGTCTAGTAACAACTTATAAGTATTCTAGAGCTTCAAGTATGACATCACGGGACTTTGATATTCAAAAAGTTGTAAATTCGCAGTTTCTACTGGGTTTTATCAGTAGATTTAAATTTAAATAAAATTAACAATAGTTAAAATAAGATATTATTTTACTTTCTAATCTTTCAAATATGTCTAGTAATAACTTCTAAATATTATAGAGCTTCAAGTATACCATCACGGAACTTTGATATTAAAAAAGTTTTGAATTCGCAGTTTCTCCTGGGTTTTTCGGTAGATTTAAATCTAAATAAAATTAACAATAGTTAAAATAAGATATTATTTCACTTTCTAATCTTTCAAATATGTCTAGTAACAACTTATAAGTATTCTAGAGCTTCAAGTATGACATCACGGGACTTTGATATTCAAAAAGTAGTGAATTCGCAGTTTCTACTGGGTTTTTCGGTAGATTTAAATCTAAATAAAATTAACAATAGTTAAAATAAGATATTATTTCACTTTCTAATCTTTCAAATATGTCTAGTAACAACTTCTAAGTAATCTAGAGCTTCAAGTATGACATCACGGGACTTTGATATTCAAAAAGTAGTGAATTCGCAGTTTCTACTGGGTTTTTCGGTAGATTTAAATCTAAATAAAATTAACAATAGTTAAAATAAGATATTATTTCACTTTCTAATCTTTCAAATATGTCTAGTAACAACTTCTAAGTAATCTAGAGCTTCAAGTATGACATCACGGGACTTTGATATTCAAAAAGTAGTGAATTCGCAGTTTCTACTGGGTTTTTCGGTAGATTTAAATCTAAATAAAATTAACAATAGTTAAAATAAGATATTATTTCACTTTCTAATCTTTCAAATATGTCTAGTAACAACTTCTAAGTAATCTAGAGCTTCAAGTATGACATCACGGGACTTTGATATTCAAAAAGTAGTGAATTCGCAGTTTCTACTGGGTTTTTCGGTAGATTTAAATCTAAATAAAATTAACAATAGTTAAAATAAGATATTATTTCACTTTCTAATCTTTCAAATATGTCTAGTAACAACTTCTAAGTAATCTAGAGCTTCAAGTATGACATCACGGGACTTTGATATTCAAAAAGTAGTGAATTCGCAGTTTCTACTGGGTTTTTCGGTAGATTTAAATCTAAATAAAATTAACAATAGTTAAAATAAGATATTATTTCACTTTCTAATCTTTCAAATATGTCTAGTAACAACTTCTAAGTAATCTAGAGCTTCAAGTATGACATCACGGGACTTTGATATTCAAAAAGTAGTGAATTCGCAGTTTCTACTGGGTTTTTCGGTAGATTTAAATCTAAATAAAATTAACAATAGTTAAAATAAGATATTATTTCACTTTCTAATCTTTCAAATATGTCTAGTAACAACTTCTAAGTAATCTAGAGCTTCAAGTATGACATCACGGGACTTTGATATTCAAAAAGTAGTGAATTCGCAGTTTCTACTGGGTTTTTCGGTAGATTTAAATCTAAATAAAATTAACAATAGTTAAAATAAGATATTATTTCACTTTCTAATCTTTCAAATATGTCTAGTAACAACTTCTAAGTAATCTAGAGCTTCAAGTATGACATCACGGGACTTTGATATTCAAAAAGTAGTGAATTCGCAGTTTCTACTGGGTTTTTCGGTAGATTTAAATCTAAATAAAATTAACAATAGTTAAAATAAGATATTATTTCACTTTCTAATCTTTCAAATAAGTCTAGTAACAACTTATAAGTATTCTAGAGCTTCAAGTATGACATCACGGGACTTTGATATTCAAAAAGTTGTAAATTCGCAGTTTCTACTGGGTTTTATCAGTAGATTTAAATTTAAATAAAATTAACAATAGTTAAAATAAGATATTATTTTACTTTCTAATCTTTCAAATATGTCTAGTAATAACTTCTAAATATTATAGAGCTTCAAGTATACCATCACGGAACTTTGATATTAAAAAAGTTTTGAATTCGCAGTTTCTCCTGGGTTTTTCGGTAGATTTAAATCTAAATAAAATTAACAATAGTTAAAATAAGATATTATTTCACTTTCTAATCTTTCAAATAAGTCTTTTAACAACTTATAAGTATTCTAGAGCTTCAAGTATGACATCATGGGACTTTGATATTCAAAAAGTGTTAAATTCGCAGTTTCTACTGGGTTTTATCGGTAGATTTAAATTTAAATAAAATTAACAATAGTTAAAATAAGATATTATTTCACTTTCTAATCTTTCAAATATGTTTAGTAATAACTTCTAAGTAATCTAGAGCTTCAAATATGACATCACGGGACTTTGATATTAAAAAAGTAGTGAATTCGCAGTTTCTACTTGGGTTTTTCGGTAGATTTAAATCTAAATTAAATTAACAATAGTTAAAATACGATATTATTTCACTTTAAAATCTTTTAAATATGTCTAGTAACAATTTCTAAGTATTCTAGAGCTTCAATTATGACATCACGGGGCTTTAATATTCAACAGTAGTGAATTCGCAGTTTCTACTGGGTTTTTCGATAGATTTAAATACAAATAAAATTAACAATAGTTAAAATAAGATATTATTTCACTTTCTAATCTTTAAATATGTTTACTAATAACTTCTAAGTAATCTAGAGCTTCAAATATGATATCACGGGACTTTGATATTCAAAAAGTAGTGAATTCGCAGTTTCTACTGGGATTTTCGGTAGATTTAAATCCAAATAAAATTAACAATAGTTAAAATAAGATATTATTTCACTTTCTAATCTTTCAAATATGTCTAGTAACAACTTCTTAGTATTCTAGAGCTTCAAGTATGACATGACGGGACTTTGATATTCAAAAAGTAGTGAATTCGCAGTTTCTACTAGGTTTTTCGGTAGATTTAAATTTAAATAAAATTAACAATAGTTAAAATAAGATATTATTTGACTTTCTAATCTTTCAAATATGTCTAGTAACAACTTCTAAGTATTCTAGAGCTTCAAGTATAACATCACGGGACTTTGATATTAAAAAAGTTGTGAATTAAAAGTTTCTCCTGGGTTTTTCGGTAGATTTAAAGCAAAATAAAATTAACAATAGTTAAAATACGATATTATTTCACTTTAAAATCTTTCAAATATGTCTAGTAACAACTTCTAAGTATTCTAGAGCTTCAAGTATGACATGACGGGTCTTTGATATTCAAAAAGTAGTGAATTCGCAGTTTCTACTGGGTTTTTCGGTAGATTTAAATCTAAATAAAATTAACAATAGTTAAAATAAGATATTATTTCATATTCTTGTCTTTCAAATATGTCTAGTAACAACTTCTAAGTAATCTAGAGCTTCAAGTATGACATCACGGGACTTTGATATTCAAAAAGTAGTGAATTCGCAGTTTCTACTGCGTTTTTCGGTAGATTTAAATCTAAATAAAATTAACAATAGTTAAAATACGATATTATTTTACTTTATAATCTTTTAAATATGTCTAGTAACAACTTCTAAGTATTCTAGAGCTTCAAGTATGACATCACGGGACTTTGATATTCAAAAAGTAGTGAATTCGCAGTTTCTATTGGGTTTTTCGGTAGATTTAAATTTAAATAAAATTAACAATAGTTAAAATAAGATATTATTTCACTTTCTTATCTTTCAAATATGTCTAGTAACAAGTTCTAAGTAATCTAGAGCTTCAAGTATGACATGACGGGACTTTGATATTTAAAAAATAGTGAATTTGCAGTTTCTACTGGGTTTTTCGGTAGATTTAAATTTAAATAAAATTAACAATAGTTAAAATAAGATATTATTTCACTTTCTAATCTTTCAAATATGTCTAGTAACAACTTATAAGTATTCTAAAGCTTCAAGTATGACATCTCGGGACTTTGATATTTCAAATAGTTGTGAATTCGCAGTTTCTACTGGGTTTTTCGGTAGATTTAAATCTAAATAAAATTAACAATAGTTAAAATAAGATATTATTTCAATTTCTAATCTTTCAAATATGTCTTGTAATAACTTCTAAGTATTATAGAGCTTCAAGTATGACATCACGGGACTTTGATATTAAAAAAGTTGTGAATTCGTAGTTTCTCATGGGTTTTTCGGTAGATTTAAATCTAAATAAAATTAACAATAGTTAAAATACAATATTATTTCACTTTATAATCTTTTAAATATGTCTAGTAACAACTTCTAAGTATTCTAGAGCTTCAAGTATGACATCACGGGACTTTGATATTCAAAAAGTAGTGAATTCGTACTTTCTACTAGGTTTTTCGATTGATTTAAATCTAAATAAAATTAGGGTAAAAGCTATAAAATACCATCGTACTTTCCAAAATGTACCAAGTTGAACCATGTACTTTTTTATTGCTTACTTGACCAACGAACTTTTAAAATTTTATTCGACTTGAACCATATCTTTTCTAATTATCGACGTGTAATTTCTTTTTATTTTTTTTAATAAATAAGATATGGATCAAGTCGAATAAAAATTTGAAAGTTCATTGGTCAAGTAAGCAATAAAAAAGTACATGGTTCAACTTGGTACATTTGGGAAAGTACGATGGTATTTTATAGCTTTTACCCATAAAATTAACAATAGTTAATATACGATATTATTTTACTTTATAATCTTTTAAATATGTCTAGTAACAACTTCTAAGTATTCTACTATTTCAAGTATAACATCACGGGACTTTGATGTTTCAAAAAGTAGTGAATTCGTAGTCTCTACTGGGTTTTTCGTTAGATTTAAATCTAAATAAAATTAACAATTGTTAAAATACGATATTATTTCACTTTCTAATCTTTCAAATATATCTTGTAACAACTTCCAAGTAATCTAGCACTTCAAGTATGACATCACGGGACTTTGAAATTCAAAAAGTAGTGAATTCGTAGTTTCTACTGGGTTTTTCGTTAGATTTAAATCAAAATAAAATTAACAATAGTTAAAATACGATATTATTTCCCATTCTAATCTTTCAAATATGTCTTGTAACAAATTCTAAGTAATTTAGAGCATCAAGTATGACATCACGGGGCTTTGATATTCAAAAAGTAGTGAATTCGCAGTTTCTGCTGGGTTTTTCGATATATTTAAATCCAAATAAAATTAACAATAGTTAAAATAAGATATTATTTAACTTTCTAATCTTTCAAATATGTTTAGTAATAACTTCTAAGTAATCTAGAGCTTGAAATATGATATCACGGGACTTTGATATATTCAAAAAGTAGTGAATTCGCAGTTTCTACTTGGTTTTTCAGTAGATTTAAATCCAAATAAAATTAACAATAGATAAAATAAGATATTATTCCACTTTCTAATCTTTCAAATATGTCTAGTAACAAATTATAAGTATTCTAGAGCTTCAAGTATGACATCACGGGACTTTGATAATCAAAAAGTAGTGAATTCGCAGTTTCTACTGGGTTTTTCGGTAGATTTAAATCTAAATAAAATTAACAATAGTTAAAATAAGATATTATTTCACTTTCTAATCTTTCAAATATGTCTAGTAACAACTTCTAAGTAATCTAGAGCTTCAAGTATGACATCACGGGACTTTGATATTCAAAAAGTAGTGAATTCGCAGTTTCTACTGGGTTTTTCGGTAGATTTAAATCTAAATAAAATTAACAATAGTTAAAATAAGATATTATTTCACTTTCTAATCTTTCAAATATGTCTAGTAACAACTTCTAAGTAATCTAGAGCTTCAAGTATGACATCACGGGACTTTGATATTCAAAAAGTAGTGAATTCGCAGTTTCTACTGGGTTTTTCGGTAGATTTAAATCTAAATAAAATTAACAATAGTTAAAATAAGATATTATTTCACTTTCTAATCTTTCAAATATGTCTAGTAACAACTTCTAAGTAATCTAGAGCTTCAAGTATGACATCACGGGACTTTGATATTCAAAAAGTAGTGAATTCGCAGTTTCTACTGGGTTTTTCGGTAGATTTAAATCTAAATAAAATTAACAATAGTTAAAATAAGATATTATTTCACTTTCTAATCTTTCAAATATGTCTAGTAACAACTTCTAAGTAATCTAGAGCTTCAAGTATGACATCACGGGACTTTGATATTCAAAAAGTAGTGAATTCGCAGTTTCTACTGGGTTTTTCGGTAGATTTAAATCTAAATAAAATTAACAATAGTTAAAATAAGATATTATTTCACTTTCTAATCTTTCAAATATGTCTAGTAACAACTTATAAGTAATCTAGAGCTTCAAGTATGACATCACGGGACTTTGATATTCAAAAAGTAGTGAATTCGCAGTTTCTACTGGGTTTTTCAGTAGATTTAAATCCAAATAAAATTAACAATAGTTAAAATAAGATATTATTTCACTTTCTAATCTTTCAAATAAGTCTAGTAACAACTTATAAGTATTCTAGAGCTTCAAGTATGACATCATGGGACTTTGATATTCAAAAAGTTGTAAATTCGCAGTTTCTACTGGGTTTTATAAGTAGATTTAAATTTAAATAAAATTAACAATAGTTAAAATAAGATATTATTTTACTTTCTAATCTTTAAAATATGTCTAGTAACAACTTCTAAGTATTCTAGAGCTTCAAGTATAACATCACGGAACTTTGATATTAAAAAAGTTGTGAATTCGCAGTTTCTCCTGGGTTTTTCGGTAGATTTAAATCTAAATAAAATTAACAATAGTTAAAATACGATATTATTTCACTTTATAATCTTTCAAATATGTCTAGTAACAACTTCTAAGTATTCTAGAGCTTCAAGTATTGTTGACATAAATAATGCATAAAAACGTTATTTATATTTTTAGATATCTCTACGTTTTGATGATCACAAAATGTAAAATCATTAAATGTAAGATTACTACGTAAACAAGTATTAAGCTAGTTTATATCATTATATCCAAATTAATCACTTAAGGTATGAATAAACAAGTGCTTAATACATCTCATGATCAAAGGGGTATTTAATTAATTATTACAAAGTTTATTTAATAATATAAACATATTATATATTTTTGAAAAACACTTTTGGTAATAAAAGAAAATGTTTAAATCATACTAAATATATGAATTCAAATTTTTAACCAAAATCAGTTAGTTTTTCACCAAATAAACTTTCCCCACTAAAAGACAGAATTTCTGGCCGTTACAGCTGGGCGGCCCCCTTAATTATAAGGGACGGCCCCCTTAATTTTAAGGGGGTCGGCCATGAATTAAGGGGGCCGGCCACGCTCCTCTGTCAGAATCTGTCAGAAATTTTCTCCTATAAATACCACCTTAAACCTGGTATTTTTCTCACCTTTTGCACGAAAATTTTCAGATCTAAATCTCTCTAAACATCTTCTAAAACCCTTTGATCATTAGATTATTAATCCTTGTTTCAAGTGATTCAATCCCTTCTCATCCATCCTCATTCAAAGTGCAAAAGAAGAATACTCCTTCAACAACCAAGTTTAAGAAGTATTGTAGATTAGTTGTGTACATTGTTTAAATTATTTGTATAGTTGTGTTGTGCTTGTAATAAGTAGTTTTAGGAGAAGTAGAAGTTGTGTAGAGAAGAAGAAGTTGTGAAGTGGTGTGAAGTAGTGAAGAAGGTGTGGTGTGTACTAGTAGTGAAGAAGTTGTGAAGAGTCGTGAGATTGGTTCTAGCTAGGATTAGAACCCGACATCTAGCTTTGTGTCGTTAAGCCGGTGTAAGCGAAAGTTGTGTAAGGTTTCTCCGCCACAAGGGAGTTTGTTGACATAGTGAAGAAAACTCTCGAGTAGGTGACTCGGGGAGTGGAGTAGGAACAAGGAAGGTGACCTTGTAGCCGAACCACTATAAATCCTTGTGTTGTGGTTTGATCTTTCTAACTCTTTACTTTCATTACTTATTTACTTATACTATATTTGCTTAGTTAGTTAGTAACTATATAATTGTTCATATAGTGCAAGTATTGAACTCACATAAACTAGAATCGAAGTTTTTAAAACAAAATTGTTTTCATAAATTTTAAAACGGACGTAAAACTATTCAACCCCCCTTCTAGTTTTCCACAATTGGTATCAAGAGCCACGTCAAACAAGATTTTTAAAATAAACTGTATTTTAAAACTTGAATCGATCTATGGAATCGGAAAAATATTTAGAAGGGCAATCTATGCAAAGACCACCACTATTTGAAAGTGATGGATTTTTACATTCGAAAAATCGATTCGAAACTTATGTGAAATCAAAGGATCTAGATCTTTGGCATGTTATTACTGATGGTGATTTTCTTCCTTTACAATATAATTCGGAAACTAAAAAGGATGAACTTGTTTCTTATGAAAAACAAAGCGATGATTTGAAAAAGAAACTTTCTAAAAATAATGAGGCTAAAATGGTGATTTATAATGCGTTACCACGCAAAGAATATGAAAGAATTTTTATGTTTAATACCGCAAAAGAAATTTGGAATTCTTTACTAATAACTCACCAAGGTAATAGTCAAGTCAAAGATAATAAAATAGATCTTCTTGTACAACAATATGAACAATTCACGATTCCGGAAGAGGAATCGATAGATAATGCTTTTGCTAGATTTAACACAATCATCACAAGTTTAAAAGCACTTGATGAGAATTTTTCTATTAAGAATTTTGTAAGGAAATTTCTTAGGGCTCTCCATCCGAAGTGGCGTGCTAAGGTGACGGCTATTGAAGAATCAAAGAATCTATCAACTCTACAACTTGATGAACTAATTGGAAACTTGAAGGTGCATGAAGTGATAATAAAGAAAGATTTCGAATTGGTTAAAGGAAAAAGGGAGCAAAGCAAATCAATTGCATTAAAGGCAAAGAAGGACTCTAGTGATGAAGAATACTCAACATCCGAAAGTGATGACGAAGAATACGCTATGGCCGTGAGAGATTTCAAGAAATTCTTTAAAAGACGAGGAAGATACGTTAGACAACCATTTGATGAATGAAAGACGTCGCATAGAAACAAGGACGACAAGAATGGGAAAAGCGAAAGGAAGTGTTTCAAGTGTGGCGATCCAAACCATCTCATTGGTGAGTGTCCAAAATTGTCAAGAAGTCAAAACCATAAGGCGTTCGTAGGAGGAGCATGGAGCGATAGTGACAACGATGAAAAAGAGACAACAAGAGAAGAGAAGTGTCTCATGGCTAAGGCATCCGATGAGGTAAGTTCCGAAACCGAATACTATAGTGATGATATGTGACATTTCTCAAAAATTCATGTCTTATATTTTAAATAATAGTTTATTTAATAACTATTCTATTTCTAATAAACTAACTTCGTAGAAAGTTATCCGTAAACATCCAATTCTTTCACTACGACTATATATGTCAACTCTACATTTCTTGTAGTCCACTATATTTTTTTTTGTTCCCTTGAAATCCTAATTTAAAAAGTTACTTTCACTTTTATTTTAGGAACTAATTACTTAAAACTATCAAAAACATATAACTACGAAAGCATTCGTAGTAATAATGTGAAAGTTATTGAAAAACCCATCATCTACTAAAATTATATTTTCATAATTTTTACAATAGTATTTCATCACTATGGTACCATTAAAAATTATTTCTAATTAACCCGTCACCCGAAAACGACAAAACTACTCGAGCTATGCACTAAACAGTACCCCGTAAAAACAAAAGTGGGACAAATTACACAAGCCACCACCCCAAGGATGAGGTGGCCGGCCTTAAGGTGTCCCTAGGACACTTGTATAACAAAAATCATCACCAACAATTCCACTATCTCACTTTCCTACCAACTCTTGCATGCAAAAACTCATAGATCAAGTTTATGTCATAAAATTTTTTCTTCTCTCTTTGGAGTCCTCCTTAGCTCGTTCCATTTCAAATCACAAGAAGAAGAAGAGATTTTTCAAGATTAATAATTTACAAGTGTTTATAAACATCCATTACAAGGTTTTGAAATATAAACCTATGGATTAATTAGGGTTTTCTTACTAATAAACTAGTAATCTTCCAAGTGAGTAAATTACTAAACTTTCATTGTTCTTGGTATATTTCTACCACATTTTAATTAAATTTTATATGCATGCAAGTAGATGTAATTTGTACCACTCAAATCTTATGTTTTGTTAAACTTATGATATGTATATATGTAGTGTTTTGGTGTAGAGATGTTTTGATGTTATTTAGGAACCCATGACACCTTGAGGAGGTGTATGGTAGTTTATGGGATTGTTGGATTGAATTGATGGTGAAATTAGAATAGTTATACAGAAATTTACGCCTATAAAGTTACAAGTATTCTTCTTATAAATCTGACAAAATATGTTGCTGATGTAAATAAGGTCTTCAATGAAAAACATGCCCCATAACCTTCATTAAAAATGTCCAACATGAATAAAAATGTATTAGTACTTGTTTTAGAGCTAAAACCGGGATCATAAAATTCTTGGAAAACCGGATCTATATAACGAATCTAGTTAAGTTATTATATTCGAATACATATAGTTGTTAACATAATAAAAATAAGATATACCAACAACAAGTATGGTAATTCATTAGTTCTACCTGTAGTCATACGTCTAATGTAATAATATTTATTTTCAGACTAACAAATATATTTTTGTACAGTACATATTAGCATGTATGCCTGTGTATCTAAATGACTGCTAATACATTTGCATTTCGATTAAAACATCTTTATTATATTAAGTTAAAGAAAATGTTAATCATGAACTAGGTTGCGGATTGTGTATAACGCGCCCTTATTGAATCATAAATACCTTCCAATTGATGCGCTCTTAGCTCCAACACTCAAGTGCAGTTTATAGCCTCGCTTTTAATCTTTTAAAGATTACTTATAAACCCTCGCGAGGGGGTAGAATACACATGTAGTCTTTACAAAACGATATACAAGTAAACTTTTAACTCTAGGTATGCTTGACAAGAAACCCGAAATTAATGAATCATGCAGTTTTTAGATGATAATGGGGGTAATAATTCTTGCCAATTAATGTCCCACCATCAATGAACCGTTAATTTTTGTCTGTGAACGCTAATATCAGGTAATATATGTAGTTAATTGAGGCATTGACCAGCCCTGGCTTACCCGATAAAGAGGGATGCTCTCATTCTTTCATTACAGGTATTTAAGTATAAATATTGAAATGATATGAGGATAAATGAGCAGCAAAACTTACCTCACCTCGAGGCAAATGATAAACTTTGGTTATAGAGTATCGGTTATCATGTTCCCATCTATGGTGGTTATGATCAATAATACCCGACAAGTACTTGAGATCTTTCCATACTTCTGTACCCGAGAAAGAATTACTTTGTATTTCACCCTTTTTGTTTAAGTTATTAAAACTCTATAAATCACTCACATTATTTGTTGACTTTAGCATTTTATCTACCAGGTCCGTAAGTTTACCTCAGCGTGGTGGTAGGGCCCGCGCAAGGAAAGATTATTGATGAGTGTCGTATGATCTTACTACTCAATCATTTTCATTACATATTTTCAATCTTGACCAAAACACATTTTGAAACACTCTGATATACATCAATGCTGTGAAAATTCCAAAGGATCCGGTCGTCGTTTCTATATGTTTTAAAAATGCAAAAATGGGAAGTAAAAAACAATGAAATCGTATCAAAGTTTGCATTTAATATGCAGTTTCAGTCTCTCCCCAACTTTCTTTTGACATATAATTCTCTTCTTCTTATCTTGTGATTTGAAACTTGCAAAAATTAGTCCGTCTGAGCATTTATTTTAGAAAAGAAAAGTTCAAAAACCAAATTCTTAAAAGTCAAAAATTTATCTTTGGTGAAAAGCTTGTCAAAAAGTTACAAGTTTTAGTCCCTGAAGTATCACAATTGGCAAGTTTGGTCCTGCTGAACTTTGCACGAATTGAGCAGAAATGGTCGCCCATGGAATCTAAAATCTTTGTAAAAGCATCGGCATGGTCCTTTTTGGATCTGCCAGGTACATGAACTTTGGCAATATTGATCCCTGCGTGATAAGTTTGGAGATTGTACAAGTTGGGTCGCCTACAGTTTGAAAATCAGCAAAATGGGGTATCCGCCGGAAAGTATCATTGGAGAGCAAAGCGACGAAAGTATGGCTGGATCGAGACTTGCAAAATGTCTACCCTTGCGTTGAATGTTGGAAAACTTGACAGTACAGTTCCCTCAAGATTCTGATAATTACAAGAAAAAGGTCTTGGGCCTATATAGATCCGTAAACTATTACTAAACCACTAAATCCTAAAACCAACACCACCACTTAAATAAACCCAATACCCACCTTATAACTCCAACCCAGCCCACTAGTCTCCTGGCCCAAAATAAAGAAACCCAATCCCACGTTTTATATAACTCCCAAGCCAAAGTCAAACAAACACACCCTCGGTCAAACATACCCTTCTCCCTCCCCCCGTTTACACACTGGTTCCATCACCCCACCATAGCCATCTCTGCTACACTCCACCTCCACCTCAAAAGCACCCAAACACAAACCCCAACCCCACTATCATCCTCAAACCCGTACCTAACCCCTCATATACACCCTGGCAATCCAAACTCTCACCATAAGTTTTCCCGCCAAAACCAATTCAAGGGCCAGGATCATGTTTCCTCGAAATTGATGGTTGGGATTTGATCATGAGGTCACAAGGATACTTTCTGCATCATTCTCTCTCACAAAACAAGCACAAAAGGAGTGTTCTACCTAATTCGACTAGTACAAAAAAAGAGGACTTGTGTACAAGCCTTGAATGGCATCCTTTTTCTTGTAGTTTTTCTTTACTTATGTTCAGTTTTCAATTGTAATGCACTTCCTTTAAATTAATTCAAGTTTACCTTAGTTTTCCAGCAATTTCATTTTCTACTTAATTTCCTTAATTTTTGAAAAGTATTGTTACCCCCCTTTTTTTGTGCTAAGCTTGTTCTCAGAAGTTTTATTCAAGTTATTTATGAGTATTTTGAAGTTTCAAAATCAAGAAAATTAAAAAATATATAATACAAGAAAATGCAAGAAAATCTCACAAAAATAAAAAAAATGGTGGTAAAAGAGACTGAAGCAGAATACATGGTTGGAAGAAGCATGGTTTAGAGCTCATGGGAGCATAGGTTGTGGTCTTTGGTCTGGTTCTCACTTATTTCTCATATGGATCACTTGTAAGACAGTTTTTCATTTTTTGCATATTTTGCTACTACTAGTCCTAGTTGTTGATTATTGCTCAATTTTGTTTATTTATACTTGTAAGAAGCTAGGGTATGCTTAGATCTCAGTTCCATATCTTAATTCTGTCATTTGCTTAGTAAAATTTTGAAAACAGCTTATAAGGGGGTGTTTGGATTTGCTATTTAATCACTGCTGAAAGCTGTTTTTGTTGTTGTTAAAAGTTGAAACATGTAACTCTAGGTTCTCTTAGGTCAGTTTAGCAACAAATTCCAGTGCTCATGTGAAGAAAAGTCAAAATTTCATTTATATTTACTTGGGCAGTCAACTGTTGAGATTTTTAGCTGTGCAATCTTTATATTGAGTTTAGAACTTGTTCTTATGGCTTAAATCAGCTTCATTTCAACTTTTTACAACATGATCAGCAGCCTATGATCAATCTAAACTCACCAAAGTCAAATTGCTATCAAATTTCAAAAGTCAAATCTGCATATGTTTGAGAAATGGGACAGATTTCACATGAGATTCTAGAGCTCAGTTTTTGTTGAAAATATAAAATCTTTGTTGTTTTGGAATCCTTGGTTGCTTGTGAATCTAGAACAAAAAGAAATTACAAATTTGAAGCTCATTTGCTTGGTGTAAATTGATTCCAAAAAGACCTGTTTGGCCATCTGTTGTCCTGTGCCATACCCACCCCAGTTTTGACCCATTTTCTTTGGCCCATAATTTGGTAATTTCTTGAGTATTTTCTTTGATTCTTGTTGATTTGTAGAGCCACTTAGGTTGTTTTTATGTGTGTGCCTTTTGATTCCCCTCTACTGCTTATTTAGTGACTTATTTTGGCCTTCCTTTTTGCCCCTTTGCTCACCATTGCTGCTGCTATATTAATGTTGACTGAGGTTATTGATGTTCATTTCTGTTTGCCCTAGGTTGTTATTTATTGTGGTTTGCTTTTTATATGCTGGATTGTGTTAGTTTGAGGTTGTTTGTGTTTGTGTTTGGGTTGGTTCTAGCTTGTACTCCCTTTTGGCTAGCTGATTGTTTCAAAAGACTCACTTTGGTTACAAACTTTGCATCTGTTGGTTTTATCAAGCTTGCATAAGCTCTGCAAAAGATTTTCAGCAAATATTCCTTCACAAAAGTTCCTTGAATTTGTTGTTTAATCATTGTGCAAAAAGAAAAAAATATAAAAAAAAATAAATGCAAAAAGTGCATGAAGTGGGATTCGAACCCCTGACCTCAAGCACACAGACACAACATAACACTCTGCAACCATCTGCCCTAGGGACTTCTCATTTATATCCTTGCAAGATTAATTCTTTAACCCTTGTTGAGTTTTTAAGTTTAAATAAGCTTAGCAGCTTATAAGAGCTTATTCACTGCTTTTTGTGCATTAATGTCCCTGTTATTTTATTTTTCATAAATTCTAATTAACTTGCAGTACTTTCCTAAAAAATCCCAGATTTAATTAGATACTTTTAGTATTTATTTTGAATTAATTAGTGTAGAATAGTTTTTAATTCATAATAATTAGAATTTTTCTTAAATAATTAATTTTCTTTTTTCCAAAATTTTCTTTTGTCTTTTAGTGCGTAAGAAAATTATTTGTAGGCTCGTAGGATCTTTCGTGTTTAAATTTCACGTTTTATCTTGCGCGTGACGTTTATTTTTAAATAAACGTTACGTGTTTGTTTTAAATTGTGTTTTAGGATTCCCGATACCTAATTTTGCTTCCCGTAGTATTTTAGGATTTCCCTAGTTTGCCATTTGCCTTTTGTTTCCCTTAGGTTATTTTATTTTCTTCCTCGTTCATTAATTTTCCAATTTTGTTAATTTAACGTACCATAAATCCAAACAATCTCTCGCAACCAAACATACAAGTCTTTAATCTCGATCTTTAACGTAGCTTTCCATTCACACCTCGTTGGGGTACGACTCGGGAAATCACTTCCCGGTCTCACTAATATCACATTGCACGAGTTTACGAGGTAATCTTTTTCCTAAAAGGTTTACTTGTATTTCTCTACGTCTAGTTGTCACTCACGATAACTTTGACTCCACTTTGTTGATATTTTTGAATACTTGTTGTTTTACACACCAAATCACAACGAATCAATTATCGATTAAAGATGGCTCATGTTTTTAAACGTTTTTATGATGTACTAAATGTTAAAGACTTTTATTAGCTTATCTATGTATCTTTAAAAATTGTGAAGTAAACTTTTGGGACTTTATGTAAAATATAATAACCTTTTAAGGTTTAAGTTTATTAAATACTTCTTGTAGAAAACTTGTTTATTATGTTTGTACTATGTGATCGATATATAACACCCCATGACCCTTCCGCTGCAAACCTGAAAATGGGGGTGTTATAG
>LBNU01005317.1:188754-220676 GCA_014162995.1 Artemisia annua | reverse complement strand
ATCTGACTCAGATAAACGCCCTTCTGAACTTGACGACTGATTCTGTGACCTAACATCAACAGACCTACGTATCTGCTCCTTCCTCCTGTTATCAACCGGTGCATCATTAAATTCACCTTCATCTGATGATAAATTAGCATCACTAGCCCACCGAGAAGATCTTATCGTCCGTTCTGGCATATAATCCTCATCTTCCGGTCTTCCTACATCCTGACTATACTCAACACGCTCTTCCTGAACAGAAGAAAAAGACAAATCTACACGCTCTTCCTGAACATAAGAAGAAGAAGATGCACCAACACGAGGTTCAGTTCCATGCGACTCATTATCATACTTCTCAATATCAATCGAAACATTACTTGTTTCCTGATGCACACTATAAACCTCGTTACGTTCTACATTAACAACGTTAGGCGATACACGGTAACTTTTAGGCAACGGAGGAGGAGGAGGTAACGCAATATTACCAACCTTAGCCTTATCCTTATCATCTCTATCCCAAACAATCGGCGAAAACTTCCTCTTCTTACTATTTAACGACTCCGAATGCAAATCATTCTCCATCTTATTAACCTCATCACTCTTAACAATATTTTCCGTCTCATCTCTATCCGACCCACTCTCACTCGACAACTCCCCCGGTTCTCGATCGCCAACTGTTAAACGACGATCACCACTATCTCGACCCCCACCCCCACCCCCACCGCCACCGTCACCGTTCACCATCTCCCTCTCTTTAAAATCCCTATGCCTACCCCTACCCCCACCCCCACCCGAGCCACCTCGGCTATCCCGAACCCGATTCTTACCCTGATTGCTACCATTCCTTATATAATCCCTATCGTTTTCGCGCTCCTTAAATTCATTATCGCGATATCCGCCATGTCGACCTGCCGCCATATACTTATTCATATATCACACTAAAAAGCTAATAAATTCACCTAAAACCCTAACCCTAACCCTAAAAGCTTAATTAACCCTAATTTCACCAAATTAATACTAATTCTAGGCCAACAAGCACAGATCGAATGTATAATCGATGTATAATTGAATCAATTGGATGAATTATGGATAGATAATGAAAGCCTAATTAATCGAATGATGGGATTAAATAAAGGGGATAATAATTAAGTATGGTTATGTGTGTGTGAGATTACCGGAGAGATGGCGGAGGTAGCGGTGGATGGACACGTGGCGGCGGTGCTGCGGTGGTTGTAAAGAGATGCGAATTGAAGAGATATTTGATTTTGGTGAGTTTGGAATTGGATGGATCCTTCTGGGTTTTTTTTATCGCGATATTTTTTTTGGAAAGAAAAAAATGTTAGAAATAGTGAAGTTGTGGTTTTGGTCCCTTCAGTTTTCTGTTTTTAAGGATTGATGTCTTAAGTTAGAGAGGAATGCTAGATCCAAAAAAAAACATCTAAAAAAACATCCACAAAATGAGCTGTTGGAGTGTGATTGGTGTATTTTGCTATAGTTTCTCTCTCTTCTTAAGCCAATCACACCTTGACAACTCATTTTGTGGATGCTTTTGTGGATATTTTTTTGTGGGTCTAGCATTCCTCTAAGTTAGAACAACATAACCGGTCATGTTCATTCACGTGCAAAATTGTGAGGTCTACTGCGGGACTCGGTCTTTCTTTTGTTTGCGACCGGTCATGTTCATCTAAAGTTGAGAGAATCTAAATTCTTTTTTAAACGTTGTGATATTTTGTTTGACTAAGGTATTGTTTGTTTCTTANACCCCCACCCGAGCCACCTCGGCTATCCCGAACCCGATTCTTACCCTGATTGCTACCATTCCTTATATAATCCCTATCGTTTTCGCGCTCCTTAAATTCATTATCACGATATCCGCCATGTCGACCTGCCGCCATATACTTATTCATATATCACACTAAAAAGCTAATAAATTCACCTAAAACCCTAACCCTAACCCTAGAAGCTTAATTAACCCTAATTTCACCAAATTAATACTAATTCTAGGCCAACAAGCACAGATCGAATGTATAATCGATGTATAATTGAATCAATTGGATGAATTATGGATGGATAATGAAAGCCTAATTAATCGAATGATGGGATTAAATAAAGGGGATAATAATTAAGTATGGTTATGTGTGTGTGTGTGAGATTACCGGAGAGTTGGCGGAGGTAGCGGTGGATGGACACGTGGCGGCGGTGCTGCGGTGGTTGTAAAGAGATGCGAATTGAAGAGATATTTGATTTTGGTGAGTTTGGAATTGGATGGATCCTTCTGGGTTTTTTTTATCGCGATATTTTTTTTGGAAAGAAAAAAATGTTAGAAATAGTGAAGTTGTGGTTTTGGTCCCTTCAGTTTTCTGTTTTTAAGGATTGATGTCTTAAGTTAGAGAGGAATGCTAGATCCAAAAAAAAACATCTAAAAAAACATCCACAAAATGAGCTGTTGGAGTGTGATTGGTGTATTTTGCTATAGTTTCTCTCTCTTCTTAAGCCAATCACACCTTGACAACTCATTTTGTGGATGCTTTTGTGGATATTTTTTTGTGGGTCTAGCATTCCTCTAAGTTAGAACAACATAACCGGTCATGTTCATTCACGTGCAAAATTGTGAGGTCTACTGCGGGACTCGGTCTTTCTTTTGTTTGCGACCGGTCATGTTCATCTAAAGTTGAGAGAATCTAAATTCTTTTTTAAACGTTGTGATATTTTGTTTGACTAAGGTATTGTTTGTTTCTTACAAAACACTCTCTTTTTTACTTTTGTTTTCAAGTGAGAAAATAAGAGATGAATGAATGAGTTACGATCAAATGAGACGAATCGTTAAAATGAGAAAGGTGAGAATAAATCACAATCACACATTTCAGATGCGCTTACAAAAATAGATACATCTGCTTTTAAAATTCTTTCTCTTATTTAAAATGTATGGCTAAAAATTCTTATTATTCTTCTTATTTTATTTTTTTCTCACCGGATCCTTTCATAAATGAATTGCCTTTGTTTTTTCCACTTATATCTAGAGAATTCGAAAGAACTTTTTTTTTAAGAGGCGAAAGTAAATTTTTTTCCTCTTTTATTTTGTAAAAAAAATAAAATAAAATAAAAAAGATTATCACTTTTTTATATCTCAAAGACTTCGGATCTACGATCACACATTAAACATCTGAAAAAACAAACACAACCTAATTCACGAGATTTGAAACCTTAGTTATAGAGACGCAAACTACGTAAAGCCCTTCGTTTTTAGAAGGTTGGTGTGACTACTTGAGGATTATTTGCAGCTAACGGAAATGCTTGAAATGGATTAAATGATTGAGGCGATTAATGGGATTATCTCTGCTTTACTAGTTGGTGATATAAGAAGGGTTCAAGTATATTACAATACACGCGTACATGGATGCATACATTACTCTGATACATTGAGCTTGAAATATATTGCAACACAGGTTGGGATATATTGCAACACATACAGTGTATGTTAGAATTTAAGTATCATGACATTCATATAAATAAGAATACAAAGTAGCACATAATAGCGGAAGCAAAGGATTAAGTATAACATATAAATTGTTAACTAAAACGTAAATAGAAAACATACCTCAATTGCAATTCTTGATTGGGATTGAACAAGTGATGAACCCTAATTAGGGTTTATATAGATCAATGTTAAACCCCTTACCTTTTCGTTTAACGATCTCTTGATAACAACAATAGTGTGTTGTTACCTCGTTCTTGTACACACAAACTAAACCGTATTAAGGTTATGCAAGTAAAACACAAGAAAACAATTTTGATTAACAAAAAATCGAAACCCTTAGGAATCTAGGGGTGTTCGATCGGATTTGGAACCAAAGAAAGAGAAGGAAGAGTTTAGGGATAATTGTGTGTAGAAGAGATGTGAAAACCTAGAAATCCCAATTGTATTTATAGGCTTTAGATATCTTGGAGTCCAAGTTTGACAAGGATTGGGTTACCCCATTCCCTTGGCCAATCGGTTGGAAGCCCCAAAGGGGTGTTCCGGATCCTTCTTGACTTACCAATTAATCCACAATTATACTTTCCTTATCTTCGTCTAACGGTCGTTAGTCATTTAACGGAAAACACTAACGATCGTTAAATTCTTGTGTTAATAATAAATATATAAAATACATTTATTATTATTCCTTAATACTCATTTGTATCGTGTGCAATCCCGAGGTCTCGCGTTCGATTCTAGACATTTACACGTTAATACTTAACTATATTTCAACAGTGTATGTATGCACGAACTTACAGTGATCATGTTGCATATAGTAGGATTGAAAACACAATGAACAAAGAGTTGGAATGCAGATTGTACATATCATTATTTTCTACACCTTTTGAAACCAACTTGACAAGTGAAGCCAGTTTGCTCTATACAAATGGATACCATTTGATCACTTCAAAGGACATACCAGCTTGGCCCATAGCATGGCTTACATTCTCTATTAAGAATTTGAATATAATACATTGCGTAGGATGTAGATAGGTTTTCTGACCTTTTGTTGAGTGATGCACGTTAACATGTCCATGTGTGCTAACGCGATATTTATTTGTTGAGTGATGCACGTTTACATGTACATGTGTCTGGTTATAACCCGACATTTTTATTAGTGGTTGCAATGGACACCATCCCACCCCAATCTCACCACTCAAGCTCACTCCGATTGGGACCTCCATCACACATGGGACAAATGTGCGTGCGGGTATTTTTGTTGTTATGAAAATGAGCAAAGTTTAGTTGATGAGAGAAAAGTTACCTCAAGGGTTTGATTGAAAAGACAGAAAAAATTAAAGACGGTGTGTCGATGATGTAGAAAATGACGTGAAAGATGTACCCCTTCCACCATTAAAGATACAAAAACACTTGACCAAAACTAGAAAAGAGACCCAAACACTAAAGAGCATGTTGCTTACTTTCTCATATTGCTGGTACTAAAATGACTATTTCTTTACATCCTCGAGACATGGACGATAATTACATATGATAGCACACTTGTAAACAATGCAGGAAAAGAAACATGTAAAACATATTGATGTCGGAATTACCATATCAGTTTGTACTCTCGTTGTGCATATTTAGAACTATGGTTTGTTTGTTACAAGAGACTACCAAAAATATATTTGGAACTAATCATACATGATAAAAACACATAACAAATCTACCAAAATCAATGAAGTTAAAAGTAGTCCATAAATCTTGATTTATTAAATAAACATTCAACTGTGACAACTATAACAAAGTGATCTAAATGCACATGAACTTGAAGGCAGTCTAACTGAGAAAGAAGAAGGCAGGTGCCCTGTTCTTCTTATGTAATCAGCTTTTTCAGATGTTTTCACTGCTTTTTCATTTAAATTCACCTCCGCTTTTGCTCGCTTCTCTTCTGCAATCCTTCTAGTTGAAGCAAGTTTATTCGTGTATTTCTCTTGTGCTCGGGATTTCAATCTTTCTGCCTTCGCCTAATCAAGATATTACAAAATCATAAAGGTTACATCACTCGTCATTTACTTGTATATCATATGCGCGATGCGCTACTTGTGATCCTGTTTATAAAATATAAAAGATGGGATAATGTATGTATACACTGCTTAAGTATCTAAAAGGTTTGACTAGCACCACCCAAATACCAAAACAGGATTACAACCATCATTTATGTACCAAATTAGTCTTGTTTATGCAATTCCAGCCAAAAACCTGCCGGACGATTGTAAATGAAAATAAAAATAATAAATCATCATCTCGATGATGACCGCTGCTAGGGTTAGCATGAGGACGATGATCTATTTTATCTTAGAACCAGTCGACAAGTTTGCAGCTGGAATTGATACAAAAGAAACTCAATAGATACTTTAGTGGCCTGTAATGTTGCTTTGGTTAACTTTTTCAGTGTTGAAGTAGCCTGAGGTAAACTTTGGATCACCTAGGTGAACCATAGATACATTCTCCCTTTCTAAAATAATTGTTGCATTAAAAATAATTAATTAAAATAATTTAGCAGATTCTAATAGTCTGAATGTCTTCTACTCAGTTGACCCGCTACTTTCATACCTCGTTTGTTATATTCTACCCATTTGACCCGTTATAAATAAAATACAACACAAGACCTGTTTTCTTATACATAGGTCCAAATTTTNTAGACTATAACCACTTTTACAAAAACTTAACCCTATGACCGACACATGCCTGCCTGCCAAGCTGATGCCTCATTGGTGATGTTGTTCACTGATATACTTGATGATATGTGTGTCTTACTACTGAATGAATTATATCCACTTATTTTCGCTATTCACCATAAGTATTTTACGCATACTTATGCTTACGTATCTTACGTATCACACATTACACCTTTTCCTTACGTAATCTCACCATTCGACTTTGAGTTTGGAATTTTGTCTTAGCTTTTCAAAACACCTTTTAAAGGGCATAGTACTAGTATAACTGAGCCGAGTATTTTAAAGTTCATTGAACCTCGGGTGAATATAGATTGATCACCTATATTCAACCAGGGACAGTGGGACATAGTCTGATCACCTATGTCCGACTCAGAGGTGAATTTTGTGATATTCGGAGTAGTTATAATGGAGTTATGTCTGTTTGATTTTCTGTTTAAATTCTGATAACACTAAAATGTCTCCCCATGTTCACATCATAAAGGTCTCCTTTGACTCACAACACACCGGCCTTACAATACTTTCGCACCACAACACTTTATCTTTAATCGAAACACTTTGCTCTCAAAACAGGCTGTTCTACACTTTATTATGTCACGTCATCGTGCTTATCACTTTACCAAAACTATGCATGGAGATTTGCTTAGCAATTGATGTACGGCCATTTAAACATTACTTAACATATATTAACATTGTTATTACGGGTTGTGTTACAGTCACCTCCACCTCAAACCCTACACTCAAACAATGTTGTATTTTCCGCGTAAGTACTAAGTATACTACTGAGACAGCCAACTGATTGCTGGTAGCAATCAACACCCTCCTTCAGGATCATACTCTGAACCTGCTGAACCCCCTATTCAGCAGAGATGTTATGCCTAACAGAAACCTTGAGTCCTTAAGGAGCAACCATGACCACTATATTTGGAACAAACACCTAATCCTTCATTTATCCGTCGAGAATACCAGTTGTCTACCTTGATACCCTCTCATAAACGAATAAACGGTGTTGTTATAAACATACAACTGTTTCAACTATCCTACAAATCATTTTGTGGTCATCCTACAAACTGTTTTGCTACTATGTCAAAAATCAAAAACTTCGATCTTATTACTAATTTATTGGCTTTACAAATCATTGCACAAACAATTTTATAAACCGGTTTTCTGTCTTGTTACGATGTCATAAGCCAAACTACGACTTTGCTATTATCATGCAAATAATAAATTGATTTTTTCATTCCTGTATAAAAACTGTTTTACAACCCGTTTCACAAACTATTTTGCAATCACCCGATGAACTATCCACCCAACTAAAAAGCATTTTATGTTACTATCTCTTGATACTTTTAAAGTAAACTGAATACTGATGTTTATGAAATCCGCATGGTACTAAGCATCGAACCCCACTAAGCCTTGACAACTAAACTCTGTACTTGTAACAAAAACTTATATAAATGCCATATCCAACTATACCTTCATCTTCAATGATTTCACTTTCAAGGATCTTTTCTTCGAAAACGCGTTTATATAAACTACAAAAATATTTTTTCCTGAAATACTCATTTCGTGGAGTTAAAATTTTATGTGGTCAAAACTATATCAAAACTTTTGCACGCTAAAAGCGACTAAGTGTTAAATTCCTGCGAGGTTATTTTATTATCATACTTAAAAACCCACACTACTAAATTATTTATTTAATTTAGTCCGACTTTATCAAATTTTTGTCAGTTAAGAAACGGATAAACATTGATTTTCGTAAAGTAGTCTTACTTACATTTAAAATTGGTTTTGCTAAGCCTTAAATTCTTTCGGGCTGTATTGGTTCACATGAATAATCTCAAACAATAAATTTGTGTCTTTTGGATTAATGATTTCATCAAAATTTATGCCTATTACCCAACCATTCTTCTTGAGACAACCCTGATCACTACTACAACTTTGGATTCGGGACGAATCCAGTCTGACGGGTAGGTACTGTAATACCCCGTAATTTACCCAGTCATTAACTAACGTTAAACACAAAGTAAAATCATTTGAACGTTTAATAAACCACTTTTACGGGTTACATTTTTTTATGCAAATATATGCATGCATGTTATTAAATTTTTTTAAAATGACAACTGACGGATTTGAAACTCACCATTCCGAATAGCTCACTTGCGTACCGACTTGATACACATCTATATCTTTCGGGCCTTAACGGACTAAATAAAACTGTTACCTTATCTCCTTCTATTGGGCCGACATTTCTCTTAAACGTGGACTAGAATTAATTGGGCCACATACATCTCTATAGAATTTTTTTTTTTATCTTTCTTTCCGAATGGGCTAAGCCCATTTCAAGCACAAGTGATAAATAAAATTTTCTTTGAATTGGGCACTTTTATTTGAGCCCACACCGAGCAACAGGACTATCATATACTTTCATATCATTTCTAACTTGCGCTAAGAATGAAACAAACTAATGAAACTAAACCCCACGTGAACCTTGCTTCCCTTCACCATGCTGTCTTGCGTACAAGACTAAACAAAACCCATGCATAAAGATTCTTTTCACTTTCTGCTTGCCTATATGAATGGCCAAGCCAACCTATAACCACTCTAAATTATTTAATAAAACACTAAACCACTCCTTGACCTCTTTAACCTCAAAGACCGTTGGGTCTTATGTTCCCCCTTTTCCCATTTTGATAAGACGACTCCTTGCATGCTACCTCAAAGACAGCCGAGACCATGCATGCTTGGTACTATACCATATTTTTTTTTAGGCTTTTGCTTGAATCCCATGCAAAGTGGTAATAAAATAAGATTTGGACCATGCTTGACCTTGGCTATATAAAGCCTTCTACTTAACCAAAAATTCAACACCGACACCTCCCATTCTGCTTTTATATATTCTTTGTTTTCTCCTCACTAACAACACACCCATGAATATTACCTTCTTTTCTACCATGAGAGGAAGCAAGCAAAACCATGCTCTCTTCTTGTTACTGTCGTATGAAAGAAGAAAAGAAAGAAGCAAGACACATGGATATGAAATTTCCTCTTCATATTATACGTACACAATCACTCTCATAATTCACAAACTAAAAACAAAACCAAACCGAGTCACGAACAGAACGCAAAGGACCACACTCTACTTTCTTTGGGTTACAGTCGAGCAAGAAAAGAAAGAAGGAAGAACCGAAAGACGTGAGTTGCCATTTTTTTGCAAGATCTAAGTCGTTTCATTGGTTGCTACGTGACGGGTTACAAGTTTTCGGATCATTGGTGTTGTTTTGGCTTTGCTTCTCGTTCGCTTTCCTGCTCCGTTTCCCATCACCACAGTTGCTGTAGTAAGTATTCGAACCAACTTCGTTACATTCGCACTCGTTTATATTATCTCGTTCGTTTCAACATTTACTCTCGTTAACCATTTTGTGGCATTCTTATTCCTTGTGTGGCCATGCAACGTAACAACATCAACAAATAAACCTTATGATAACGAAAAATAAACTTTTGAATCAGTAGCACACTTTTAAATATAAAACCCAACTCATGACTCATTTTGAGCTTATTTGAACACCCCTTATAAATCTGAAATTCATTTTATAAATATTCAACATGAAGATGAAAAACCAGATTTGAAGAAGAAAAACAAAATATAAACGCAACTCACGCTGACACTCTTTTATTCATGCAAAATACAACACAGAACCGGAACACTACTTAAAATGTCGTTAGGTAATAAAACAGAAAAGGTTGGCTGGTCTGATGGTTGTGTGTTGGATTGTTGAGCGTGAGGTCAGGGGTTCGAACCCTGCACCTGACGTTTTTACTCTTTTACTATTTTTACTAGTTTCATAATTTGGCAGAAACAGCCCCTCAACTATGAAATGACTATCAATCCTTTTAAAGGTTTTTATAACTTTAAAACTTATATAAATCTTTTAACATTTTCAACCCTCAACTTTTACCCATTTGACAATTTTCTTAAAAACTTTATTTAGTTTGGAATTTATAAAACTTTTACCATTTTAACCCTTTAAAAGTTAAATTTTGACATTCGACATCCAAAAACTTTTATAAGATTTCTAAATCTTTTTACCACTTTTCACTAAATAAATATAATATCATTTTAACGACCACGTCCGCATAAACTATAAATAATATATTTATCCAAATATATTATTTACCAAACAAATTCTATAGATCTATATTTTTTTATATATACTTAATTTATGACGAAATATAAACATTAAACGATACGTATACATAAAGACAGGTTATATAGTATATAACTTTGTTCTTGAACCTTAAGCATTTTGCCACGCAAGCCACCTCTGCCACAAAACGCATTATGACATCTGACATTATTCAAATCACAATTCTCGATAAGTTAAACTCATCCCATACTTCTATAATTATTCAGGTTAACTTGTGAAGTTAGTCTCACCTCCATTCCACTCAGGTGAGTCATAGCCCCTCTTTTATCTATTTTCTACCTTTTTGGGGGAGATACATGCTCGTTTTACTTATATCTTTTACTCAACTATCTTAAACTCTTTACTTGATTTGATGATATACTTTAAATCTTTTATTGCAACATATTACATGTTTCAAACCTGAACACAAGTGTGACTCTGTATGCTACTCTGATTGGCTGGATTGATATTGCCAAGTTAGCGTACTTGCATAGTCCTCACTATCAGTGGAATCCGTTAATTCATTTGGAAGTGAGCGCGAAATAGTAATGAAGTAGATCTGAATTGGAAGCCGGACCCCCCATTTAGTTAGCCTGATAAATTGTAACCGAATGCACTATATTCCGAGAAGGTAGACTGGCAAACTCCTTCGTCCCTGCTCGGGCGGCCGCGGATCTAGACTCGAGGGCCGTTTTGTACGCGTAGCGATCATATTTTCATAGATATCGGACGCCATAAGATTCATGCTCTTATTGGTAGCTACACACGGTTACGTGTTGGGTGCATGAGGCTTAGAGCTAATGCATCCTACATTACGATGCTATTGTTTCATACTACTAGTCTTGTGGTTCAGATGCTATTAATTACTAATACGTTTGAGAATACTATCCTGCAACTACAAAATTTATGGCGTGATACCAACGTAGCCCACTGTTTATCAAAACTTGACACTTGGTGCTCAGACTGCGTTTTATGCAAACCAACTATTGATTGTTATCAACTATTGACCCGGGTTAGGTAAACCATGAACAAATTTCCTCTTTCTTCCCCCTGCCGCTCCTTATAATGCACGAACATAATTGATGGGTAAAAAAGTATGAGGCTGGATCGTATATCACAATGATAAATTAAACTGCCAGATCATAAATTAAATGCCATTTCAGCTCATATTAGTAAAGAAAAGGGTTAAACAAAGGGTGAGACATTGTATAGTACTTATTCATAGCACAACTAAGTATACTACTTAGAGAAAATGTTAAAAGTAGGGAACTAATACTCAAGTGTTTATTTAAGGTGTTTGTTTTAAAAATGCGTAAAGTTTTAAAAATATCACTAACTAGATTTTTCATTTAAAAAGTATTTGTCTACCTTGAATTTTTTGATTGCTTAAAATATCAAGTAGATACTTACAAAATATAAAATTGCAAACTTACTATGAGATAGGGTGACTGTTGCGATTTATGAGCTTGCCAACTTAGGCATATGATTAATTTAGTGTTAAAAAATTAATTTGTAAACTTACTATGAGATAGGGTGACTGTTGCGATTTATAAAACAAGGTTGGGTTTAGGCAAGTTTTCTCCCAAAAATACTTAAAACTCGCCACGTGGAAACTATACTCTCATCAACGGTCCAGAAGCAATTTTCACCCTAAACTTTAGCACCTCATTAATACCAACACAAAAAATTCCCCCAATTCAATTTGTTAAGATCAAAACTTGATAAAAATTTCTCCCCCAAATTCACTTATCACAACAAATACAACAACATCTTACCCTAAATCAAGATAACCCCATCAATTCACGCCCAATATTAGTTATCATGATCCAATAAGTATACACAAATCAATTATCACAAATCAAAAAATGAAGATGCATCATTAATATCAAGTCTCCATATGCAAAAAGGTGCGTTTTTTTAATCTTTTACTTCTCAATATATCACTGATTGATTTTGATGATTGGAAGAAAAAAAATATGTTTTCTGTTTATTGATTGGTAATTTTAGATGGTTTCAATAACTCTTATATTTTCTTGAATATAGGATTAAAATCGTGTATGAAGGAATCATCTATTAGAGGTAATTTGATGAGATTTGTTGAAAAAAATGTTAGGTGCCAAGTGTTTGATGAAATTTCTCTTAGAGGGGAGTTTGTAGAATTTTTTGTAATTTTTTAATTCCGAGTATATATATATATATATGATATGGCATTCAAAAGTGAATATGTATGCCATCTCATATGCTACATTTTATCGTATCAGTACCGAGATTGTACCTTCAGAACATGTTTCAGGTTTTGAATTTTACCTTCAAATAGCATAACTTGAATTTTATCTTCAAACAGCATACCTGAAATTGACAGTTGAAGAATAGCTCTACAACATGAAAATAGCATATTTGAAAATGAAATGTAGGTATTAGACATGTGTATGAAGTCTGAAAGCTGAAAAGGGAGCTCAAAATTCGATACGATGAGAGCAAGTTTCATGATGGAACATATGATTAGATATGAGGAGAATAAGAATATGTTATGTAGTAAAGGTTAGACTTCTACATATTACTACATAACATATTCTTATTCTTGTGAGCTCCTTCTTTTGTACCTACGTAACAAAACTGATATACGGTTTAACAGGGTGTATGTTTCACTTATTGTGCTAACATTGAATGAATGACTACGTTACTGTGTGAATTTGATATAGGGGTGAAAGACTAATAGACGGTCAACTTTAAAGGAAATGGAATGCTTTGTGTACAACATCCGAGAGCTAATGGTGATCGAAAATTGAAGGTAATATAAAAGCGATTTATAATGTATTTCATGATTTCATCTTATCATTTGAATGTAATCTTTTTCCACTAAAACCTGTATGACCCATATCATTTGGAAACTTTATTAGAATCAAGTTTATTTTGAAGGTATAAACAAGTTTGTTACTTAATACAATGTCGTCTTATTATACTTTTTAATTTATAATTGTTCCTAAATATTCTTTGTTATAGATGATGTTTTAATCTTTAACTTTTGTAGATGTGGGTTCATTCCAGTAACAAGAAATACATCATATTATATGAAGTTGGCTACTTCAAGGTTTTCATCGTGCCACTATGGTTTAAGTATTTATGCAAATAAAATCAATACGCTATTTTTTTTTTTTTTTTTGTTATTTCGTAGTCATCTCTTTGGTGCTGCCCTCGAGACCTATTGAAGCTCCTCCATACAGTGTTTGTGAGGTTCTCTCTCTTGCATATAACGCTTTTATAATTATATCTTTACAACTTTTATATGGTTATCTACGACGTGCATTAAAAAAGGACATCGAATTGCTTATTTAAATGTTAGATATTTTGCATATATAGAACCGTTTATGAGCTTAATGATTAATAATTATTGAAATAAGCTATTCCAACTATGCAATTTGATGTATCAACTTATCCAGAATGTAGAAGCTATATGCAGGCTGAATATTTGTTTTAAATATATGTAGATGTCAACATGTATACGTTGAGGAAGAGTGTATCATATCTGCATATATTATGTTCGATTAGACATCTTAATGGGAAGGAAAAATGCTCATGCTACATAAGGAGGTATGTATTCTTTATTTTAATGTGAATGCTCAAATATGCATTAGTTAATGTATTGTGGAGTATATAAAAATGAAAGCCAATAATGTCTCAACCAATATACCCTTTCATTTTGAAAGTCTATATTACTATAAAACATAAATGTCAAGATGAAAGGGTATATTCGTTAAGAAACTTTCAAATTTAGTAATTTGAATATGAAAGTAACTAAATGAGAATCAGTTTAGTAGAATATATAAAGTTTGTCCTAAGTAAATTTTTTTATTAGAACTATAAGAGCAGGACCCTAATTGTTGTTTACATAATTTTTTTGTAAAAGACATACTCTACTCCTTCACTTCTTTTTCAATCACATTCACTTGCTCTTGCTTTCTTATCCTATAGCAATTAGGGGATTCACTTTTACTTAGGTTAATTAATACAACCTGAACACAAACAATGATAAACATGTTGTTTGATACAGCTTGAACACAAACAAATGTTTGTTATTATTATTACTTATTAGGAAGGGTACAAAAAAGAAATCGAGTGAGGAAACACATTGGATACATTCGATTTTTTGAAATGGGATCAATTCACATGTAATACACAAAGTATCATTGGTCTTGCAAAAGTTACAAGATAATGTCATCAAGCACAAAAGAACTGTTTAGAGACTTTCATAAGTAATGGAATGAATGGATTCTTATTTGGAGGTACTACTTATAAATTAAAAGTTTTCTCCATACTAAAGGTGCAAGTTATTTAGTAACGTTGTTTTTTTCTTTGTTATAGGTGTGAATGAACATGATACATTGTTGTTTCATAAGTATGTTTAATTAATGGGAATACAATTCATTATTACTATATGCTGCTTGATGCTCAAGTCAAATATTGAAAAAGCATTTTTACTAATTCTATTATGTTACGGAATGAAACTATTATGCCGTTGTTCATTGACTTTCATAACAAACTTAACTGATTACTTATTGCAATAAGATGGTTTATTGCATCAGGGTAAACCATACATGAATGTTGGAGCTCAAAGCATGGAAAAAGATGATTCACTATGATGCAAATGGATCTGATCTGAACTACTTGGAACATACACAAGATTTAGTGCAACAGGAAAAACCACATGGGCTTTATAAAGAAACTATAATGGACATGTATCTGTTTTTCTTTCTTTTATGACTATGATTCAAAAACTTATTTTTATTGTGAACATTATATTAAGTTGATATAAAAATTATGTTACTAATTTTATCTTGCATAATTTTTGATAGGACAAGGTTACAAATAGTTAGAATGGGGGTCAATAACATTGAGGCAAAGATAATAGCCGGTGGTAAATTAGAGACAGTTGTTGCTATTCCTCGCATTCACATGAATATTAGCCCATCCTATAACAAGATGCCTTTTAACATGAGACAATTTCCGATACCTATTTGTTTTGACATAACAATTAACAAGGGCAAGGGCAAACATTATTTAAGGTGGGTCTTTACCTGGAATGACATTTTTTTTTTCACATGGACAACTATATGTAGCCGTATCTAGGGTAAATAGCAAGAAGGGCCTTAAAGTCTTATGTTGTGACAAGGATGGCAACCATTGCAATCACACAACCAACGTGGTGTACAAAGAAGTCCTTCATTGAATTTCATTTTTCCAGTTTTTAGTTATCTTTTTATCTTTTAAACAATGCACTCAACGTTATTTATGTTACATTGTTTATCTTTCATCATTACACATTTAGCGTATTACATTTTTACATCATGTTGGTAATACATATTTATGTTTAATAATAAAACTTTTAGCTAGCCGGCCAACGGCCGGGCCTTAGGCTAGTATATATATATGGGAATATATTAGTTACAATTTGTTGTAGCCAATTAGCTACAAATTGATGCTATAAATGTGGGTATTTTAGTCTTTCTGTGAGTCCCTGATTCTTTTCTGTGGGTCCCTGACTCATTGCTTATTAAATTTTAGACCTCATATAGCTTAGTAAATCAAATAAGCTAAAAAAATTGCAAACCGAAGCTTTGTAACATGATATAGTTTTTTTAAAGTACAATTTCGCTCGACTTTAAGATTCACAACTTTTCACAAGCTTTCAAGATTTAACATTCACAAATTTTCCCCTTTCACAAGTTTAAAAAATTACACACATATTCCTTTCAAAACTATCACAATATTCCAGTATTAGAATCACCAAACGCCGTCAAAAATCGTAAATAAAAATGCAGCACTATACATTTGGTGTTGTCATATCTTCACGTGTATCAAGCTAGTTTTACTAATGGTTATAACAATATGTTACAAAGTTCTATGTAGACTATATCATGCGCATCATAAGCACAATAGTTGATAAAGTTGTGTCTTGTGACAGGAAAAAATTTGGTTGGCTGAAAAAACGCATAATACCTGTATCCTATATCATGTGCATTTACCGGTCATTGCGTCTAACTGCAAAAAGGTAATTACATCCAAGTGCAAAAGTCATGTGCACATAACCTTGCATCTACTACTCACCCAGATGATGTGGTTTTGATCTTAGCAATCACTAATGACCAACAAAATGTCACTTATAGATCACATGCACTTATTATCTTCTGTTTGATGACTCAATTTTCCGGTCAAAAACTAGCCTTTTCAAACTATATATTAGACCGGGTGTAACAGTGACTAAACTTACTACCGCCACCTCAGCTTTTCACACATTTTATAGATTCATCAACAAACAACCATAATAAGGACCACCTCCATTTTTTTAAACACAAAGTTATTAAAGTTAAATTTTCATTAATTAAAATCCATTTACATTGCCTCGTTAGCCTAAAACTCAATCTGGTGCTCTTCCGGCTTTGAGATTGTTAAACAACGACGATTGACGTAAAACATTAGTGTCATTGTCCGCCCCGAAAACACCAAAGAAAGCACGCCAAATCCATAAATCGTGTGAGGCAACCGTTTTCAACATGATAAATGGGTTCAAACCGTGATCACCTCTACAATATTGTTCGTGATATGCATTTGGACACTTACCCAAATCCCAATCTGTACAATAAAGGCATTCTAACATCCTGGAAACCCGTGTTTTTCTTTATAATATGCATAAAGTTTCTCGACATCACAATAAGTAAGTTTCCTCAAAAACTCTTCTCCATATATATCCATATTCATCCAGTGCATCAGTGGCGTCACATAAGGTGTCGTATGTCAATTGATGAACTACGATTAATGAGGAAATCTCAATTCTTCCCATGCAATCTTTATCTTGTTGAAAATATGCACAATGATCAGTTACATCTCGAACAATGCGTGTAAATAGGAATCACCTCATTCGGAACCACTCACAGAATGTATTTTTGTCATACATTGGGTTTTTGGAAAAGTAAATGGCCACTACATGATCATGAGCACCAAAACGATCTCTATTTATCTTCGTCATACATTCGGTTTACGAAACCTCTTACGAAATGTATCTTCGTCATTCACAAGCTTCAATGCCGCATTTTTTTATAAACTCTCGATTAATATTGTTAACTTTTTATTCTTCCGAAGACATGTTTACATGAAAACGATGGGATCCATTTGGACTAAGGCGAGAAATGAGAATTATGTATTTTGATAATAAGAAAGAATGTGTTTTTCAAGGTGTGAATCAAGAATATTGGGGTGTTTATAGGTAAATTAAAATATTTATAATGAATAATTTTTTATTTTTTTATATAAGTAGCCAATGGCTACTCTTTTCTTTCTCCAATTCGGTGAAGAACCTGACCAAATGAACACTTCAAAACCATCCACACGCCTGGTGGTGATGGCGGTGATGTTTCTAGACCACCACGCGTGGTTCTACCCTTGAACACGTGAAAACTGAAAACATACACTATTAGGGGCAGTCTTACTAATGTATATTACCTTAATCATAAGACAAAACTAATCAAATCAAAGTTTACTGATGCATCAGAGTTACGAAACATTAATATATTACCTTTTTGTTATATCAAATAATAAAAATTTATGAGACTTTGGATACAAATGACCTTATATATATTTTTTAAGGAGTACACCTTATTATGTCAAACTTTTACCACTATACTTGATATGAGAAATAAACGAATCTCTAATTGTTGTATGCAGTTTGTTTCTTTGTATTTCTTTACCATAAGCTTCTGCACTCACTTGTTTCTCAAAGATTCAGAATTTTGCTTGTTCTTGAATTTGATCCTGTTCAAAAGTTACAAAATATATTAAGACATATATCCAATTTATGCAAGATAATGCGATGCTTCTTTGATGCTAAATCATCCTTCCGACAAGGGTGAAGAGGAAAATATTTAAAAATATATAATTTACGGACCTCTGTCACAAAGAAGGCATGGAAACCATATGGAACTCTATGGGGCAATGGAACAACTGCAACAGGATTTGGAGACATTGTTTTCGCATCTATAACTGTTACTGATGATTTCCTGCAAATGTAAAAAATTATCATAATCATGTATCTTAATACTCATTGATATCATATATCGTAATGTATGTTATTTAGATGTATACCCTGTGTTCTCATCATGCGTAAAAAAGATCAAGTAGCCATCATCTTCTTCATTATCAACTCCAGGTTTACTAGGAACAAAGATGGCCTCTGAGCCATATCTATCGGGCCCAAGGTCGTATATTCCTTTAACATTTCCTCCAATTTCAATTTTTTCTTTTCCAGTCCTGGGTTCTGCTTGTAAATCAAATTTTACAATCCCGGTGACCTTTGCAATGCTGTCAAGCATAGTAGCATACACAAAACGCTGTTTCCTGAAATTACATACAAAAGAAAACAGATAATGAACTTACAAATAGAGATGAAAAACGGGCGGGTAGTGGTAATGGGCCAACATGAGGTTGGGTCAAAACGGTGACATTTACATGTTAATAATTTCACCTTCCAATGTAGTACTGGTTCACCCTTGGAAAATCAACAGCAGACTCTGATAACTTTTTCTGAGTAGCAAGACCGGTTTCCATGTTGAATCTCATCTCATACCTGATAAAAAAGAATTTTAAACAGGAAAATTACCACAATGCCTAACTTTTCACTAGCCTATAAAGGATCATAACCTTACAGCTCATTCGCAAAGTTTTCCAACTTTTCTTTAGCACGTCCACCAACCATTTCCAAATTTGGTTTCTGAAGGCGACATGCAATCAAAACAACTTCATCCCCTTCTTCCCATGCATTGGCTTCAAGAGTTACAAGTTTCTTAATAAATGACATGTTTTGTGTACATTATTTCACAATATAATTCTCATTCATTCGAATGTATCAGCTTATTCAACAAACTAAAGTTTTGAACACTCTTAAACGTAAAAGTTATAGTAAAGAATATAGTTTTCCGAAAGTTATTCTGTAATACATCAAAGGGTAGAAAAGGAACCACTAAAAAAGTCTCACCATTGTGAAATATGAAGCAATTTGGAAGCTCAAACCATTTAATTTGGAGCTCGTTCTTTGCATACCGAGGAAGTATACCAAATCGAGCTTTCTTTGTTGCATCAAATGTGTAACTCAACTTTTTCTCTGTCACCATTTCCTAAGAGTGGCAAAATATCATAAATAAGAAAATTTATACTACTAGTAATAATCATTCTCATAATAACTTCCAAACTAATTCTAATATCATTTCAAAAGATATGGTAAATAAAAAGTAGAACATGTTACTATGTAAGTATATAACTATGATCTTTATTAATTTTATTTACTGAGGACATCGTTTCATAAAATATAACTAAAAAAAGGGATAAGACTATTAATAAGTGTCACTTACTTTTGGTCTAAAATACAAAGGTAAATCCATGAAGATCGCGTAATTTTCAGTAATGGCAAAGTCGTGCATCATTATTGATTCGGCAATTGTTATTGGCACAGGATCGTTCATCACACCATTGTTTGAAATCACACGGTATGTGACATATGGCGGTGCTTGTGCATATCCAAACGTAAACATTTCACCTGAAAGTAGATACTATGTAGTGAATTGATATTATTGCATAAGATTAATAAGCCGCTTAGTATGAAAAGGGGGTTTAACCAGTGACTGGATCAATCTTTGGGTGAGCCGTGAATGCATGTGAAAGCCTCTTATCATAATCCATCAATCCAACAGTTTGTAGGTCACCATCCTCCAGAACTTTTATGGCGTCTGAAAATATATCATGATAAGATTAGGAAAAAAAAATCAAGAAACAAAAAAAAAATACCTTAAAGTAGTAATCTTCTTGTTTGTGCGCTAAATGTGAGTGAAATGCTTACATGGTTTATCTCCTTCTGATAGTGCCAACAACTTCCCATGGTGATATATAAGAGCTGTGTTCCCTAAAAGAAAATAAAATGGATACTGTTTTACAGTTTTGTTTCAGCAATAAGCCAATAACTATGACAAACGGTAAGAAGGTATGGGGCTATGGGCCAAAGCAGCACGACTGAATAAATATATATAAAAAGAATTTATCACCCAACCTGTCCCCTCGCCATATGAAAGATCTATCACTTTCAACTTCGTTCTCAGCATTTGCATATAGACCATTACTAATCCTAAAAATCCTTTGAGATCTCCAATCTGAAAATACAGTAGCTATTATTGTAACTAGGTCCTTAATATAGAGCTATGCAAGAAGTAGCATGTTCTGAGATAACATATCATATTATTCACTAAAGACTCTTGAAGGTAGAAAACATGATTTACATCCGTACATTGCAACTAAAACAATAAGTTTTTTGCTAGGAAATACATACATGCTAAGACGATAGCTATAAAAACTTAACATTATGTTCTAAAACCAAGTTATAAAAATGATATTGCATTTATAAAACAAACACATATTTCATATGGCCACTATATATAGATGCTAGCAACCAGAGGATACATTATTTTAGAGATATTTGGTTATAGCTTTAGAAGTATACCTTTTTAAACTTAGGTTCTCCAAAATATTCCTCTTGTTTCAAACGGGATGTCCTCACATAACGAGAGAGATAGGTAGCTTTTCCATCTTTGATGCGCAAGCCATGGATCATACTGTGAAAGAGCGTAATTTATACTAAAGTTACATTTCAGTGTAAATTCTTTGTCATACACATTTTGTAGTAATTAACCCAATCCATCACATGCTTTCTGTAGCTACTTTACAAAATACGTACCCATCTCCATCAAACCTGCACACAAACATAAGAACAAGGTATTATAAAACACATAACCATAATTAAACGTTTGTAGAAAACATTAATTATTAGTTGTAAAAACATCCATATATATGTTTTGTACCAGTGATATCCAGCCACAGGAGCAAACTTTGGATTCGGACCTACTCTAACAAACTCTCCATTCAAGCACTCCTAAAGTTACAAAGATTTTGAAATGTTCATGAAAACCACAAAACATAAACATTTACCATCACAGTAAAAATATAACAAAAACTAACCGGTAGATGACCAATAACATCAAGATCTTTACATGGAGGAGTTTCATCAACAGGAGCAAAATTACCAAACAGCCAGTAATGAGGTTGTGATGAATCATACATTCTGTTTATTAGTTCCTTCTCGAGCCAATCAACTGCTTTGGATGTGAAGCCTTTTCTAGGTTTTGGATCGACTACCACTACACTGCCAACGTTCTTTGTCGTTGTTTTTCCCGTCTGTTTGAGTAAGTGTGTGAGATTATGGTGAAATGAAAGATGTTAGTTTTTTTAGTTATTATGGTTGAGTTTTTTTAACTTGTTAGCTTGAAGGTGAACTTTTAAATGAATACCAACTTTCAAGTAAGTTTCTAAAGACTCCTTAAACTCTTTTATTAATTTAATGAATAGATTTCTTGACATACATTAGAAAGATTATTAACAAGAAGTTAAATGAGATGAAGCATCATCCGCTCGAAAATAGGATATAAACAGTTAGTGATTTTAAAGCTATTAATTACGAAGTATATTGTGTAACCGTACGTGACTAACTCGCTAAAGGATTTTTCCAAGTTAAGCTCAATCACGAGTTATGATTGTAGTTTCGAGCTATAAATTATACTTGTAGTTGTAATTAGTTCGAATTATGATCAATAGTTGGTGTTTAGCAAAGAGTAAATGAACTTGTCTACTGATATTAGTATTCAAATTTCTAACCTCCGACCATGTAGTCGTAGCATCGTCTTTCAAGATCGATTTATCACCTGTTTCCTCCACGCCTTCTCTAACTAAGTCCTTGAGATTGTTCTTGTGGTCGTCATGCAACTTTTCGAGAGTCTCTATCAACNTTTTTTTTTTTTTTTTTTTTTTTTTTTTTTTTTTTTTTTTTTTTTTTTTTTTTTTTTTTTTTTTTTTTTTTTTAGCTTGAAGGTGAACTTTTAAATGAATACCAACTTTCAAAAGACTCCTTAAACTCTTTTATTAATTAAAGGATAGCCCAAAAAATTAAGTTAAGCTTTTTATAAATGAATAGATTTCTTGACATATTTTAGAAAGATTATTAACAAGAAGTTAAATGAGATGAAGCATTTTTCGGCTCGAAAATAGGATATAAAGAGTTAGACAGTTAGTGATTTTAAAGGTATTAAATATCAATTATATTGTGTAACCGTATGTGACTTACTCGCTAAAGGATTTTTCCAAGTTAAGCTCAATCACGAGTTATGATTGTAGGTTCGAGCTATAAATTATACTTGTAGTTTTGATTAGTTCGAATTATGATCAATAATAGTTGGTGTTTAGCAAAGAGTAAATGAACTTGTCTACATATATAGTATCAAATTTCTAACCTGTGACCATGTAGGCGTAGCTTTGTCTTTCATGATCGATTTATCACCGGTTTCCTCCACACCTTTTCTAACTAAGTCCTTGAGATTGTTCTTGTGGTCGTCATGCGACTTTTCGAGAGTCTCTATCAACCATAACAACCCATTAAAGCTCTTGATACCTTTTTTTAACAACTTGCCTTCGATCTGGCCAAATTAATAATCTACTAAATAAATTCGTTTTTTTTTTTTTTTTTTTTTCTTTTCTAGGGCAGCCATTATTTTCAACATTTTGATTGACTAATTCACAGGGTTTGATCACACCGTCATTTTTTTTTCCCCTCAATACAACATAGATGTGTATCAAGTTCAATAAGTTAGAAGGCCAAATACCTGGATTTATTCTCAAAGCTCCTCTCACTTCGTGTCTCGTGCTTTCTGCAAAAACAAGTTCTTCATTTTTAGTAATTTCCCTTTAGTTTGGCAATTCCAAGTTCTTGATCAATAGATAATACAAGGAAGATATTACTTGACACTATCGAATTAGGTTGAAATTTTGTAATCAGATGTCTCTTCTGTTCACGACAAAGTTGATTGTTTAACGCAATGCTCTTGTATCCTGAAATTTCACAAGCAAATTTTTAGTATAACATAGTTCAACAATAAATGTACAACTGTGCCATTTGAACATTATACATCAGATATTTGAAAAATGTTCCTTTGCGTCATATATAACATTTGATATGTTAATTACGTAAATTTAAAAACTCTAACATAGACGAATTAAGAGATTCGATTAGTTTGACTATCTTGTGTAAACCTTTGGATAAAACAAGCATACTAGATACACGATACTCTAAAGATTTATAACTGCACCATGAGTCGTTTAAATACTTACCGATTACGGACGACCCTTCTAACAACATTTTCTTATATATCAAGTTACCAACATTCGATCGCCTGAAATTTCTCTTCCACTTCTCTCTATCTCTCTCTTTTGCAATATCTTAAACTAAAACTTGTGATAACTTCACCTTTTATAGGATTATAAGAGCCTTAACTAAGACATGGTATCATTTTGGACTGAGAAAATGGATTATTCTCATAGAGTAATTACAAATTAGAGCTTTTTGTTTCTTTTGTCATATATAATCTTTCAGCGTACGATAAAACAATTACGTCTTTGCTTTTAAAATAACGTTGATTACGATGTGCAGCCGTCCGTTAGATTCCTTAAACCAACGTTTATACAAAATTGATGTGAAGCTTACATCACAAGATTCTTTTTAAATACTAATACTTACATGAAGATTCACCGACCGTGCAAAAATTACCAATTTGTTTGCCAAGTCCACCAAAATATATACATATGTATGTCCAATCGTCGCCAATTTACAATCACTAACCATAGATTAGGTTATTGTTTCATCAAAACTAAACCAAGATATATATATATTTTGAATTACAACGTTTCATCCAAATTTGTAAAGCTGCAAATGAAAGATTGAAACATCTAAACTTAGTTTAGTGACAAACAAATCTATGAGATGTGTGTTGTAAATATTGGGCTTATATATCTTCACCATTTTATCTCAACTAGCCCATTAGGGTTTTACATGTATTTCACTCCCTTATAAATAGTACATACTTGTAATTAGGGGTGGCAATTTCTGATCCGACACGAAACTCGACCTGAAACCGACACGAAAATTAACAAGTTTGGGTTGAGTCCAAATAGATTTCGAGTCGGCTTTGGGTCGACTCATCTAAACCGTTTATTAAAAAGGTCAGATTCGGGTTGGGAATAAATTAAGGTGGTCGACCCGCTAACCCGTTTATTTTTTTCTTAAATTAATAATTATTTATATTTTATTATACAGGTTAAATGAGTTAAACGAATCTACCCACAAACCCATTAACCCGTTTAATGTACCAACTTTGGGTTTAATGTACCAACTTTAGTATATAAACGGGTTACATGGGTCAACCCTATACCCGTTTAACCTATTAATCCGTGTAACCTATTCAACCCGCCAACCCAAGTATATATATATATGGGTTAAATGGGTCAGGTTCGGGTTATGTGTAAACAGGTTAGGGTTGACATAATTACTTAAATGGGTCAGGTTCGGGTTTTAAATGTTTTCTGGTGAAGTGTTTTGAATGAGAGCGGTTACATAAGATTCAACCGTTAGTTGCTTATTGTCAAACAACCATTATAATTAAATTGCTAGTTGTTCCAAAATACTTACAAATGCTTGGTGCTAAACACACCTATAATGTCTAAACAAAATCATTTAAAATCACTACCACTTCCTGAAATCTCTCAAACACATATATAATTCACTCTTTTCATTGATCATATTAACGAAAAACACGAAGCGTGTTTCTAACTATGTCTTAACATTAAGATATTTTATGAAAAGTTTCCTTTTTCTTTTAAGTCAAGTAATACAGAATTACTGGAGAAAGAAAATGGCCGAGAATCAAACTGAATATGGGTTAAACAAGGATAGAAAAATAACACTTCTGACAAAGTCATTTGAATTATTTTCAAATAAGTTAACTAACCATCAGCTCGCCCCACTAGCCGGTCTTACAAGGGGTGATAATTCATGACACGATCCGAGATCGACATGAAAATAAATGGGTTAGATTCGAGGCTAAACAAGTTCAGGTTTGAAAATAGGTCGACACGAGTAACCTGTTTAACAAATAGGTTATGTTTAGGTTGAGATTCTCAACCCGATTACAACCCGTTAACCCATTTAAAAATGCATTAAAAAGTATGAAATATTGGAAATTATGTGTTTAATTTCATTATAATAATAAGTAGCTATTTTATATTTCTATCTTACTCCTACGGGAGGCAGCAGTGGGGAATTTTCCGCAATGGGCGAAAGCCTGACGGAGCAATGCCGCGTGGAGGTAAAAGGCCCACGGGTCATAAACTTCTTTTCTCGGAGAAGAAGCAATGACGGTATCTGGGTAATAAGCATCGGCTAACTCTGTGCCAGCAGCCGCGGTAATACCGAGGATGAAAGCGTTATCCGGAATGATTGGGCGTAAAGCGTCTGTAGGTGGCTTTTTAAGCCCGCCATCAAATCCCAGGGCTCAACTCTGGACAGGTGGTGGAAACTACCAAGCTGGAGTACGGTAGGGGCAGAGGGAATTTCCGATGGAGCAGTGAAATGCGTAGAGATCGGAAAGAACACCAACGGCGAAAGCACTCTGCTGGGCCGACACTGAGAGACAAAAGCTAGGGGAGCGAATGGGATTAGATACCCCAGTAGTCCTAGCCGTAAACGATGGATACTAGGCGTTGTGCGTATCGACCCGTGCAATGCTGTAGCTAACGCGTTAAAGTGATATATATAATTTTTTTTGAAATATTTGATAATAGTATATACTTGTACCAAAATATTTATCGTGTTGCTTACAGTTTTCTAACATACAACTTACCATATTTCAAATATGTCCAATTAAATTATATTCAAATCATAAACGGATCAATACGACTGACCCGTTTAATAAACGTGTTAAAGTTAAGGTTGAACTTCTCAACCCGATTAACTAGACAGGTCAAGTTTGAGTTGAGATATTTGAACCCTACCTACAACCAACAAGGAAGAAGTAAATCCTATAACACCAGGATTAAAGAACATCGAGACAAAATTGAAACCAAAGTTGTCAGCTTTCTATTGCTTGTTTCCCAAGGACAACAGTTAAGCTACCATTATGGGACTAAATCAAAGTCCCAATTAAGATAAAACGCAAGTTGGATATACGTCAAGTTCAAAAGAGAACAAAAAACAGGGGCCTGACAAACGATAAAAATAAATGAGAGCATAATCGAATAGCTTTTCCGAATCATTCCATCTTTCTGTCATACCAAGCGGTGTCTATATCAAAATGCAACAGATTATAACATACAAAACTTTTCAACCACCTCTACTGATATATAATTAATAACAGCCTTTGAGAAAAACTCCATCAAACACCATAGCTTTCAATCCTCAACTAGACAAAAACTTATCACTGGTAAAAGTACAAACTAGGTACACACAACGAGTCGGTCAACCAACTCACCTGGGCTTCCCCTATCCTATAAACCATGAAACCTCTAAAGGTGCGAGATGGAAATGCACCAACTCAGTTAAATCTATTCTTCCAGTTTTGCAATAAACCATCAATAACTAAGTTAAAATCAACCTAATCAATTAGCACGACCATTTATATGTTACCTCACCATCTTCGCTTCTGTGAATAAAACCGAATTCCTTGTTTGCCAAGGTCTACATTACTAGTCTTCCCATCATCTAAAGTAACAGATACAACAGACGTGCCTTCAAAGACTTCATGTACAGTACCCTTGTGCCTGCAACAATCGACAATTAAAGAATTTTGACCTCCAATTTTATTTTTATTTAAATTCAGTTTAACCATAGCAGTAAATTACATAAATCACCCAAAACTACAGAATTGGTCCGGCACCGATTCTAATTACAGATATGGTCCCTAAAAACACCATTTGCTTTCATTTCTCTTTTGGTCCCTAAAGGGTAGAGAACGAGGTACCAAATATGAGTGCAAACAATGTCTACAGACCAATTACCAAACCATGGGGACCATTTATGTAATTTACTCTCAAAATTGTATGTATTTACAAGAAAAGAAAATAATATAGGACCTACCAGGTACGATTGGATCGTTGATGAACTTCAACTTTTTTTCCAATTGCATCCTTTCCCAACTTCTGAATTATCCAATTTGCATCCATGATCTCTTCCATGTCTTCATCAGATGAGCAATCTGCCCCTTCATGTTCCTCTACAAACAAAGGATCACCCATTAAAGGTGATGGTCTCTTTCTCTTAGATCTTTGACCCTTGATCGAACTCTTGTCATCCTCCCCTGACTGAGCCAAAGAGGTTCGTCTATCAGCATATGGATTCTTGAACTTTAGTCTCAACAATGGCTTAAGTTCTTTCGTCTTATTGCTCCCATTCAGACCATCAGGTGCCTCTTGACCTCTAAGTGAAGGTGTTTCACTTCTTTTACCAAACGAGACACGTGGCTTTGCATCAGGGATTTCTGGATTCAACTTTCGTATCTTAATAGCGGATCCCTCTTTTCCTCTCAGCCGAAATCGATTTTGATCATCATGGTCTAAAGTATCTCCTTCAAAAGATAATTGATGTTAAAAACAAACATCCCGTCATGTAAACAGACAAATATGATTAGTGGTGCCGATCAATACCTTTTGTGTCAGAGAATTCAGACCTGTTTAAATGTCTGCCATTTGCTCTATGTTGAAACATGTCTTCACTGTCTGTAAGCACAAAAGCAGAACATGAAACATGCAGAGGCATATCGATAGTAAAAAACGAAATTGTAAGTTTTTCTAATAAAGATTATAAACAAGATTAAGTTACATTGTAAAGTTTCATTCTGCTGAAAAAACCACCCCTTGGGCATGGAATGAAAACTATGGGTGGAAATGAGCCAAGCCGCTCGTGAAAAGCTCAGGATCGAATTGGTAAAAAGCTCGAACGAACCAAGCCTAAACGAGCTCGAGCCTAAGTTGCAGCTCATTTATTAACCGAGCTCGACCCCGAGCTTTATATACAAAGCTTGATTGGGCTCACGAGCCTAAACGATACTAAGGATATTTTTTTATATTAAACATATATAATACGCTATGCATTTGTAGCAAGCTTATTAACGGGCTCAACAAGAAGCTTATTAACGAGCTCGAAATAGATATACTATGAGCCGAGCTCGAGCTTAATTTTTCATTGGCACATTATAGAAACGAGCCGAGCCTGAGCCTGTATAATATACCACCAGCCGACTCGAGCTTAACAAACACGGCTCGAACCGAGCCGAGCTCAGCTCGAGCTTTAAAAAACTTAAACGAGCCGAGCTCGAGCTCTGGCAGGTTCAGGCTCATGCTCGGCTCGGCTCGTTTCCACCCCTAATTGAAAACCAACCAAATGAAAGAAGCCACATTCCTTGCGGAATGGCCCATTTCACTTCATATAACAAAGATAAACTTTTCTTTCATTCCAACGGAAGGGTTGCACTATAGTCATACCAACGCACTTTTTTTAGGGGTTTCCCTGTCTAGGTTACCCTGGGAGGGCGAGTCTTTGACTCAGATGTACCCGGCCCAACCGGGGTATCCCTGTGACAGTTTCCGAACCCTTTCCCTGGCCACCCCCAAGATGTTTACCTAGTGAGGTTCTGCGACCTCTTGTGAGGACAACAGGGTCACTAGGTCACCTTCGTGGTGGTTATAAAACAATATGATAGTCATACACATTGTCAGTATACAGTTCTACCAACCAAAGTAAGGCAAAGAGGCACAGTGGTTAGCTAGAGGAACTATTTTTTCAAAAAATGCTACACAGCCTATAATAACAATGAGATTTGTAGAAGATAACATAAAGGAATTTATCATATTAATTGTGTAACCACATAGATGCTGCTGTCAAGTTCTACTCCCACTAAGGAAAAAAACATTTCTTACATTCCCATCTAGTGGACTAGTCAAGATATGAGCTTCAGAAAATTAATGATACATGTACGACAAGTAATAAACTGACAGGAAAATTGCATACTGTAGGTAAAACCGTAAAACTATGCATCTATATATGTTTCTTAATAGCATCAGATCACATAACATATATAAGTGCAAGTTTGCAATTTGAAAGAACTCAGGTAGATAATCTATAGAGATGACATACCATTTGAAGTGATCAAATCTTGCCCGGGATGTAAGTTTGCTGCATCAGACCTTGAAGAACTAGTTACAATTTTGTTTCTGGCACCCAAGTGTATCACGAGCTTCGGTCCCTTGGTGTTTATGGACTTATCAGCACTTCTACCCGTTTGCTCCATGGTGTCAACTCCATGTGACCTTCTATTGTTCATCTTGTCTCTTGAGTTCTTATGATGCCTTGCCTGATTACTTGACCACACCGCGTCATTCAAACTTCCAGCAATTTCAAACTCTGTACTTCTAGAAGACTGTACGTCTACATCCTTGAATTTATCGTCCGCGATGAATCCAGCTGATTGAGCATCAGTATGACTTTTGATCAGTGGTTCGGTTCTACCAAACGGAAGTGCATTATATCCCTTTTTCTTAACACTGTTCTTGCTTGAGGATTTCTTCTTGGGAGCTTTATCAACTCTGCCTTTCAGAGAAAACTTTAATGAACGTCCATGTTCATTTTTTGCTAAAGGTGGGTCGTCATCATCATCATCATCTGAATATGGTTGAACGGAAAATATTTCTTCTTTAGTTGGAAGCCCAGCAGCCGCCCTAAGGCTAGCAGTTAACTCACGGTCAGCTTTGTCTCTTCTCCTCCACAGTTCCTGAACAGCATCTTCAAGATCCCTAACCTAAAAAGTCAAAACACAATCCAAAGGTCAAAGGTCAATTTAGTAATAAACGGGTAATCAATATTTAGTAGAATGACCTCCCGTTGAGTCATACCTTGTAGNATATCTTTATGCTTTACAGGGAAACAAATGAATAAGATTCCACATATGTATCGCGTTACACTAGATTAGAATGATAATCATCGAAAATGAATCTTTGAAGCCATTCTTGTAACAAAGTTACTGCTTGGAAGGAAATACCGGCAACTATTTAATGTATCTCCAGACACATTATAACTGTCATAGAAACTTGAAGCTGACACATGACACTGCCAGTGGAATCGCATGAGATCACAGAACTTTTGACTATATTATATCCGTTAAATGAATATCCAATTCATTATTGGTTTAAGAGGCAGAGTAGAGCTTTCCAGCTACGCACACAGGCTCTATCTCTTCCTTGGACAAAGTTATTTTTCGTCCTTCTTTTAGCACTAGCAGGGTACCCGCGCGTTGCAGCGGCGGGTACCATGCAATTGTAATATTTAGCGAAAATTTATTTTATTTCTATATTTTACGATACATAGATATACGGATGACAACAATTTTAGTTTTGAATAATTTTATGCAATAACAATATTTTTCATATAAAAACTGTAGATTAACCACGTGATATTGTGACAATACTGAGTTGATAGCTAGTATATTGCAAATGTATCAGGTTAAAGTAGTTGACAATAGCCCGTAGTCACAAGTTATCATTAAATAATAACACCATAGCGAATTTTAAAAATCACTTACATTATACTAATAAAATTTAGTTCTCTAAAAACAATGTTTGTTACATTTGTCCCACATAGAAGATGATACAAGTAAAAGAGTACTTATAAAGAAGAAAAAAAAAACTAAATATTTAAGAAGTCACGTGGGTTACTTTAATGAGTATAATTATTATTATACAAATATATCTAATAAATATAAAATATATACTTAGCACTTAGCACTTTGCACCTTTGCATACTTTGCTTTGAAAAAATCGTTCGATTTCTATAAAACAATGTTTTTAATTTTTACGGCAAGTTTTATCCAAAAAAAATTCTAAAAGGTGTATATGTTGGTTCTCGAGGCACTCTTGCGATTTAATAATATTTTTTGAACATTGTAAATTAGTATGCCTTTTGAAACTCTATTGATTTAATAATATCGTTTTCGGACGGCTTTTATGGGCTAGCCGAACCGGTGGTGACTCCGGTTCCCGATTGAACCCGTTGGTCCGGTCCGTATTTTAAAACCATATGTACCATTAACTTGTTTTTGTTGGGTCTAATATTTGAGTTGATATGACAAAGTACATAAAAAATGAATGACTTAAGAAGACAAAGTGAAGAATGAATAAAACGCAAAATACAAGGGACTTGCTTTACAAAGAAGTTATTATAATATAGTCCTTCGTAGTATTTTTGTAACCCTAATTCTCTATTATATAAAGATATACAGGGAATAAGTTTTCATATGTCTTCCACAATGTAAAGTACAGAAAAGTGTGTGTGGGAAACCTAGGCGTAGGGTATGGGAAAAACACCTAGGTTAAAGTGTTTGTGTTTGTTTGTAGCCTAAGGATCATAGATCCCTGTTAGAGTTTAACCGTGCTACACTTGATCATGTAGCATTGGGGCTTATTGTGTTTGCAATGTTAGTGTTAGAGATGATGACGAAGAAACCTTTGTTCAATAATAATGATATTCTTATTTATTCCGCTGTGCATTGTTCTTAATCATTATTATTGTGTAATCCCTAGATGAGGTCTAACCAACCT
>LBNU01005317.1:171312-188478 GCA_014162995.1 Artemisia annua | reverse complement strand
TTATTATACAAATATATCTAATAAATATAAAATATATACTTAGCACTTTGCACCTTTGCATACTTTGCTTTGAAAAAATCGTTCGATTTTTATAAAACAAAGTTTTTAGTTCTTACGCCAAGTTTTATCAAAAAAATTCTAAAAGGTGTATATGTTGGTTCTCGAGGCACTCTTGCGATTTATAATATTTTTTTGAACATTGTAAATGAGTATGCATTTTGAAACTCTATTGATTTAATAATATCGTTTTCGGACGGCTTTTATGGGCTAGCCGAACCGGTGGTGACTCCGGTTCCCAATTGAACCCGTTGGTCCGGTCCGTATTTTAAAACCATATGTACCATTAACTTGTTTTTATATATAAATTGTATGAAGCTTTGTGGGTTTTATTATGTTGTATAATATGTATAATAACAAGTCTTTTTCATATTAGGGGTGTTTTAAAAATAACATTTATTAGGTAATTATTGTTATAGACGTTTTTTTTCCTTACATTAAATTACTTTGTATTTTTTTATATTTTTTAAAAAAAAAGTGTCTACAAAAAGTGCTTTAAAGGGTTGCAACCAATGCTATTATAGATGTACTTATTAAAATTTGCCATTATAAGTAAGTGTTGAATCTTAATTTTTTAAGCCTTCCATTTGAGGAAAGTCCCAAATGCTTTATGATGTAGTATAGATATAGATATAGATATAGATATAGATTATCCAAAATCATTTTTCAGCTTGTGTAGTATAATGTTTAACTATAACCTAGGTTTAAAATGTGTTATGCGACCCGATGCACTAAAGGTCCCGGAGACTGACGCATCGCCAATGCACGATGCAAATGCAAGCCCATCATGGACGTGATGCATTTAGTATTGAAAAAAAGACATGAATAATATTTATACATAGTATATATTCTACCAATAAATGTAGAAAACATACAAGTTGTCACTGACCTATTAAAAGTAAGCCAATAATCCATTCACGCAACACAGGACACTCAAGCAAATAATCCATTTATGAAACAAACAAAGTAGTTAGAAAATAGCCCAAATTCAATAATGCGACAAAAGCAATTGATGCTCGTATTACATAGATAGGGTATAAAGCGTTGTAATGCAAACGCATTCTGGGAAGGACACGCATCAGGCACCATGATGTAAACTCCTAAACACGTCACTCTGATGCGCTTATTTTGCGCATTGATGCGCGCATATTTAAACCAAGCAACAAAACTTGTATGCAAATTTTCATGCTCTTATTTATCTACACCCTTCCAATCTTGCATTTTACATGTCTTTTCATTTTTCAATATTTAGTTAGAGGGTTGTATTACACTCAAGGACTTAACTTCTTTACAAATATAGTTTTAGCACTATTGAAACTAACCTAAATAGATATTTGGTACTTAGCATATACATTGTAACTTCTTGTTTCCTGACATGATGACATCTGGCTATAAACTCGGATTCGTAATACTTCAACACCATATTATGATTTATAGATATTTATTATATAATCTTGTAAAGATGATAATGACCCTACGTCCCTACCCTAGCATAATCACTCACACCCCTAACCAGTGATATGATGCCATGTCAAGCTTAACCTAAAGGGCAAATAATTCAAGAAAGCAAATAATTCAAGAACAGAATGGTGTCAATATTCGGCTATGCATGAGTCAAATTGAAGGATATTTGAAGCATAAAACTCCCATCATACCATTAATACAAAAAGCATACCCTCCGTGCATGAGGATAATAGGCTTTAATACTCAATAAGATGACTATGATGGTGTAACCTACTAACCTCTTTTTACGTATAAGCCGTAACCTCGCAAATGATGGAGACACAAGAGCCACAATCAACTTAAACATACCTAGAAACAGTCAAATTTAATCATTAGGGAAAATAATTACTTCCCCAATATTAGCCTAAATATCAGATAAAATAGTTTAATTTGCGTGTGACACCGTCTTACATCTTACAATGCCCAAGTGCATTCAATGCCAAAGACACAATAGACTTGCACTGCGGGCTAATGAGTGAAGAATATAAAAAAAAATCCAGTATCAAAGAAGGAACTTTTCTAAAGGCTGAAACAAAACACCCTGTAAAGTTCAAACCTTAAGAACTATACAGTATGAACTGTGAATATTATATCCTACATAATCCTAAATCCAGTTATGCGTGACTAACATTAAAAATGAGAAACAAATCTAGCAACACCATAAACAGAGATAGATTACAAACGCTCCAACATAATACTATCTAGATAACAGAAATAAGTAATGATTTTGAATATGCCAGTTTGAATCACTCCCTGCCCAAAACTGAGACTCTGCGAGACGCATTTTCTTTCAAAGTAAACCTTCACCAAGCATCTAAAGAAGTTTGTATTTTACGTACATGGCAAGTACTAACAACAAAATAGCATATGCAGCAAAACAAATAAACAATTAAATCCGTTGTAATACTGATAACCTACTTAATATAAATGTATGATACTTGCCACGCACCCAAATATATAAGAACGCTCAGTTTCAACGACTATAATAAACCTATTCCTTGCCACTAACTTATATACCTGTCACGGTTCCAACTTAATATTAAATTCTGCCATCAAGTGACCACTAGCAAACCCTAACATAACTAACTACTATAACACCTAAAACACAAACTCCAGTAAAATCTATCGTCGTAAAGTATATACTAACCCAAAATTCTTCCACAATCTACAAACTTTTCATTCTTTGAATATTTCCCTAGTCATCGTCCTAGTCTTATATAAGTTGGATACGCAATACTAGTAGCTTCCAATCAGTAGTAACCTGATTACACCAGCACCATTTCCTCACACAACCCATTTCCAATGAAACAGTCCAAAAAACGGCCACAGAAATACCAGTCAGGCCGCGTACATCAGAGCCAAAAAGGCTCGAATTCCTAGTAACCTAAACAGTAAACACAAATCCTTCTCCATTTTCATTTCCTCACATAATTCAACCACAAACCCCTAAAAAAATTCACAAAAACTCACCGACTCGAACCGTTTCGCAACAACCGCCACGTCAGCACCACCACCAACTTTCGGAACAAGCACCTGAACATTTTCATCTTTCTTTCCATAAATCAAAGCCGGATCATTAAACAACGCCTGAACCCTAGCTGCCGCCTTAACAAACTCGTCACGTGACTTGCACGTGCGTACCTCCGGTGGAAACCCTAGCTTACAGTTACAGATCCTCCTGCTGCAAATTCACATTTTTTTTTAAAAAAAAAACAATCAAAAAAATTTTAAAAATTAACAGAATTCTAGAGAGAGAGATTGTTTTAAACAGAATTTTAGAGAGAGAGTGAGTTTATATATTTACCTTGTAATTGGACATGAGACATGAAAGGCCATAGATTTTTAAATTTAATGAATTTTGGGGTTTTTTTTTTAGTTTTGGGGTTAATATTTTGAATATTTATTTTAAATAATGGTTGTATTTTATAATTAGGGGGATATACAGTATTATTAGTGGGTGAATTTTTTTTCTTTATGAATAGGGAGAAGAAGATGAATTATACGGTGGCGTATTGGGGGTTTTGTTGGGAGTTTTTTTCTTGCGGGGGTAATTGTGTAAAAACGTGTCTATAGTTTATTACTTTATTCCTTTATTTCTTGTATAGGTGTGTTTGGTATGGTATTCGTGTTTTGTATATGTTTAAATGGGGTTATTATATAAAGATGTCACTGAAGTTTGCGTGAAATTTGTTATAAGGTAATAAAGTTTCAAAGTTGCCATCCAAGTTACTAAACTATAAAAAGCAAAAACATCTATAATTTCAGTGACTTTTAAGTTTATTTTTTTGGTATGTTAAGTAACATAAATGTCATGTCTTTACAAGTTCAGTAACTTGGAGAACAAACTTTCATAAGTTTAGTAACCTGGATTACAACTTTGAAACTTTATTACTTTATAACAAATTTCACGCAAACTTTAATGACATCTTTGTATAATAACCCGGTTTAAATTTAAAAGATTTGAGAAAGACAGTGTGAAAGAGAAGATTTATTGCTGTACATTTGACTTTTTAAATTGAGATTAAATACACAAATACTATTTAAATGAAAAGTGAATAAAGTAGTAGTGGTAAAACTTGTAGTTACAAAAAATTTATGAAGTAATCTGGTGTCAGGAAACCATGGATTTGTGATATATTCTCACTACATTAGAGTGGAATGGGTTTTTTACGTTGAATTCGTGTAGTTATTTTCAGGTTTGATGTACCAAACTAACATTTTTAGGTGTCATACTAACCCAAGAGTGCAAAACCCACTTAACAAACACCACGTGAATTCACATTAGGCATGGTATTTGCGCAATACTTCAACAACAAATAGTGACGGACGAATCTACAGTGGCGTGTGTACCATAGGTTACACCCGATTTTGGCATACAAAGTGTAAAAATTACATATGCTTACACGATGATACTAGTCTAATGTCGCTTATGTTATGAGTTATTAGTAAAAGAGTTTGATTATAGGTGTCATTTTGAGTTTTACACATAGGAAATTTACAAAAATAAGTAAATGTCGTGTTTTTACTTTTTGGGTAATCATAGTTTTAGGCAATTTAGCTAACTAGTCGACGGAGTTTAAGTTCACCGTCGCATAGATTAAAACCAGGTTGAGGGCTGTTAGTACAAAACTTAGCTCAATGCAAGAACTAGTTTAAGCTAGCTTTTGATGGGGCGAATCTTGGACTAAGTGAATGTTTATGAAATTTGTTAAAAAAAGAAAACAACACCGTTAGTCTCACCGCGGAAGGGGACTTCCACGGTCAACCTCGGGTGTGAGAGTAAGTCTTAGGTTTTAGAGAGAGAAAGTGTGTTTAGTGAGAGAGTGATGATACCATTGAGAGTGCTGAGTGCCCTCTATTTATATTGTGGACTTCCTTGTCGGGTTCTCGTAACCACATGTCGTGATAGCGATGTTTTTGGGCGGCAAACTCCCAAGGTCAAACCCTCCTCTTCATCTTGCCTTTGACAGTGATGCTTTTGGTAGGGAATTGTGGTCTTTCCCTATATGGAGTCTGCCTAAGTCAGCTATGTGGTTGCTGACAATATTCTTTACTATTTTGGTTGATCCGTGGTCCTAATGTGGTATTCTTCCACGGCAGAGACGTTGAGCCGCGGTTCCTTTTAGTAAGGTATTTCCATCTAGCCCGGCTTTGCCGGGTCCAGTGTTTGGTGTGGTCCGGTTACTCATGGATTGGAGTTGTTTGTATTTGAGTGTGCCCGACCCAGTATGCTAGGTCCCAGGATGCTATACGTGATCAAGGGCTAAGGTTGGCATGTTCATTTCAGGGATGTTTACACAGAACATGAATTGAACATAAAACCTCACATGATTTATGATGAAGATCACAAGCTTTTGTTACTACATTACCCATAAGTGGTTAAATGAATATCATGTTGAAAACGAGAAGATAAACAAATGCTCATAACGGAGAGGTGACTAACATGATTTATGAGCTTTTGCGTTTATGCCAAATCTTTCTGTCAAATAGGATCTAATTTAGAGTCAATTAGTTAAAGTTTGGTACATATTTTTCCATAAGTTTGATGTTTAATTTAAGTACGGTAATAACATAAACATTTTAATAAAGTTAAGATTTATACTATGTTTAAAATACTTATATTTTGAGTTTCTATGTGCAAAGATAATATACTGTATAAATTATTATAGTTAGTAAATGTTAACAATGATCATTAAATGTTGAAAGTTTAGGTGATTACAAGAATAATAAAATGACATCAGTTAGTTAGATTGAATTATATAAACTAGTCCTCAATAACTTGGATAAAAATCTAATATAACCTTGGTAATTTTGAAGAAAAAAATGATGTAAAATTCAAGCTAAGACAAAAAAAAAAATGGCTATTATTTTGTGCTACCGTCAACCCAGATTTATGTTGGGATATGTCCACGTAACAAATACCGTATGTCTAATAAAACACGTGAGTCCATGGGGACACACGCATTAACACGGGAACGATTATAAAAGTGAAAAGCTATATTTAACTAATCGTTACTTAATACTACATTTATACTTAACGGTCGTTAGACAATAAGATAAAGGACTTAAATGCAAAATGAGGAAAAAGGAAAATTACAAATCACTCCTTTTTAGTTTAGGGCGATTGTGGGAGTGTTTGTATGGGACTGGGATTTCTTGGCTTGCAAGCTAAGCCATCCCAACACATATATAATGAAAACCAAGGTCATTATTTTTCTAAACATTCATTATTCTTCCTAAACGTTTCCTCTTTTCTCCTTTGTGCTAAACGACCGAACACCTAACTCCAAAGGGTTTCGGTTCTTGCTTGGTTTAAGTCAATCACATCATCAAGAAACCTCAAGGTTTCGGTTCTTGGTCTTGTGTTAGTTGATCGGTATTCAAGAAAACAACAAAGGGTTCTGTTTGGGCTTGTTCTTGGTCGATCGGTATAAAAACCCATGAATTGTTTATTGTTTTGGTTTCTAGTCAATCAAACAAACAACAATAAGAAAGGTTCTGGAAAAAGGGGTCATTACGAAGGTACCCGTTTGGGTGCGTTTTCATAGGTTACCTGCCGTTGCGTTTTCGGAAACTGGTGTTAAGTTGATTGCTGAACGAGTGGGGCGACTCATGCGAATGGATGAGGGTACTTCAGCCATGTGCATTAACCCTTGGGGCCGTAACTCTTATGCACGTTGTCTCATTGAGGTCTCCGCTGTTCATGATCTATTGGAATTTGTTGAAGTTGATATACCGCTTCCTAATGGAAAAGGCTACTACACGGAATACATTGACATTGAGTATGAATGGTGGCCTCCTCGTTGCTCACATTGTAAGATTTTTAGCCATGAGGAGTGGATGTGTCAAGCTTTGAAAAGTCAAGTTGTTGTGGGGTCGGATTCAGAACATGTTAGTGCTAAGGAGAAAGTTCACGTTAAGAAGGCTGGTAATAAGGGTTCTAAATCACAACAAGGGTCTAGGTTCTTCAAGCCTAAGTCTAATTTCATTTATCGGCCTGTTTCTAAGCCAAATTCTGCTCAAGTTACTAAGGAGGCTAAGCCAAGTGAACATACTAATTCTGTTCCTTCTTCGGGTAATAATGATGATGCGTCTCAATCTGTTAATGAATTTGGCTATTTTAAAGATAATATTAACGTTGATGAGTTTAAGCGTAATATGGAGAATTTATGGGAAAAGGAGAAAGTTCTTGATCTAGCTCCTAATATCTCCAACGTTGAAGGTGTTGTGAAAGATTCTGATTTGCAACCTATTAAAGAGATTTCCAGCAGCCTTACAAATGTTACGAGTTCAGTTGGTGATTCAAGTGCAAGTGGAAGTTTGTGGGAGCAGTTCAATGCTTCTACAAGTAAAAATAAATCTTCAGTATCAGTTTTGGAAGACTCGGACGATGAAGTTGATGAAGTTTTGGAGATGGAGGGTGGCGGTTTTCTGAATGATCTTGAAGATTACTATGACGGATATNAAAAAAAAAAAAAAAAAAAAAAAAAAAAAAAAAAAAAAAAAAAAAAAAAAAAAAAATCGTTAGCTAAGAACGTATTGTGTGTGTTTACGTGGAGAAGATCTACATTGATCTTTAAGTGGTTTTACATGTTAAAGCTTTATACACACGCGTATATTCAAGATTGTAATTGTTAGCTTGCTAAATGTACACATATTTGAACTATGTTAATTACGTTACATTATACTTGATTCTATGTATTTCGTTGCGTAACTTGCGGTTGTATGTTTTAATATCGTATTAATAGATTTAAAATTCCAACAATTTATAGATTTGTCATTGTAAACAGTTACATGCATTTATATGTTATATCAGCGGGCGTTGGTAAGGCTAATATATAGAAAAAGAGATAGAGAATAATGCTTTTAGTTTTATTTTGTATTTGCTTATTAATTATAAGTAAATAAAAATAAATAACAAGACACACAAATTAGTATAAAATAAATAACAAAACACAATATGTACATGAACACTTTCTTTTCAAGTTTTAAAATAAGAGAAAGACGTAGGAAAAGAAAAAAGTGTATTGTTTGTATGTTTTTAAGATGAAAGAAAGAAAAATTGAATTAAAGTAATCATTACTCATGTTTTTTATTATAGAAAGAGAAAAAAAATTGTTCAAATTACATATATATTATTTATTTGTGGCTGTCATATCTTTAAAGAGACATACAAGTTTTTACAAAAAATATATAAATATAATTTTATAGTTTCTCCTAAATAGGGGCTACAGATTATTATTATTATTACTTAAAATTATTTCCTCTTCTCCTGGAATTTCTTTTCCTTTTTCAAAAAGAAATCTGAAACACGAAAATATATTCAATTTCATCTACTTTATATAAACTAGTAACTAACAAACACAGTAAAAAAACATAAAATAATTAATCAATATGTAAATGAAAGCGTATAACATAAACTACCATATGACTAGAAAAACACATGTAGGGACTACTAGGGAGTCTATTCCATCTATCATAATTTTAGTTATTCACCTGTTTCTATCACATGTCATGTAATTGAATAAGAGAATCTTTTGTTTTGGTTTATCCTCCCACTCTAGTTTTGGTCTACTCAGATGCGGACCTACATCCGGGAACCACCTTAGACACGGAATATGTTAAGAGCTAATATATGAGTTTTTATCGGAAACTACCTTAAAAATATATAAGGAACCACCTTGAATCAAAATAGAACGATAAAGAAAGAAGGAAAAAAGAAACATAAATTGTTTTTTTATGTAAGTCGTCGGACATTGTTGTCGGAGATGGCTAACAAATAAGATGGAGTTTGAAAGTTTAATATGTTTATTCTTTTTAAAAGGGCGAAAGAGAAGTAATTTTTTATTTTTCAATTGTACATCTTATGGTCAATAATTGTAAACTAAGTAGTAGTAGGGACCACATACATAAAAGAAATTTATACGATTTTGTAGTTTTTTACTTTTTTTTTTATAAACCAACGTATATTTCTTCTTAAAATAAAGTTTTATACGTTAATGCTTGGTGTAAAAAAGACAAACAATTTATTTACAAAAGTTTTGCGTTGGAAATCAATTGTAAAGGCAATGTTGGTTTACACACCACTGAATTAATAACGGACACCATCACACACAACTTAGCAAATGTTCGTAGATGCTCTTCAACCCTAAGCTTCAGGAGACTCCGCGGCAGCTCCTTCTTCTTGTAGGCTGAAATAAGATAGAACACCTTTAGCTCGCCCCGGGTTTTTAGACCGAGACCAAGCTCAGGCGTGAGAATGAATACTTGGTATAAGTGAGTTATAAATGATAAACGGTAAGTAACAAGTAAAGGGAAGTAAGGATTGAGAGAAGTCTATATCGGAGTGTGTGTGTGTGTGAAGGGATCCCTCTTCATGTGTGTGAACAGTTCCTTTTATACTACCTGTGATTAGCTCCATGACAAAACCATTTGTGGAAGCTAAGTTGTCTTTTAGGTGCAGCACATAAAGCGCTGATAAGCAGCAGGCTTGGTCTTCGGGGTCAAAGTTGTCTCTATGTTAGTTTGTGGACCAAACATCTGTGCTATTCGTACTACGTATGTCAGTTGCCAGTGTACTATCTCTGGTGGCCAAGTGTACTATCTCTTGTGGCCAGTGTACTAGCCCCGATGTAGGCATTGCCCTCCTGAGCAGGCAGCTCTGCTGAGCAGATAGCTCGCCTGAGCAGACAGCTCTCATAAGCAGACAATACCTCATTATGGAGTGGTTTTATCTTAGAAACATTTAGAGTTAATTGTGATTATCTCCTCCGGAGTATCCGGAGGAGGACATACCTCATCATGTCCCCCCAGTCTAGTATCAATGTATTGCTAAAGAGTTGGTACTAGACTTAAAGAAAAGTTTGTCTGGTCGTTCGAATTACTTGTTCGGTAATTGACAGTACCTTCTTGGGCATGCTCGTATATATTTTTAGAATTATTTCTACTGCACCAAAATTGTGCAAAAAATAAGAAGTAAAAATATATCAGAGTTTTGGTGTGTTGATGCGTCGCTTTCCGAGCCTTGTGTAACTAATAGTTTACTCGGGCTAAATGACAAGTCTATCATGGGCTTATTAGGCCCGCGTCATCTAAGTCTCATAGGCCTTGTCTTTTATCGGAGTAGTATAAATACTACTTTACCTTTCATTTTACCTCCTCATTTTTTACCAACATTTTTTTTTATTTCACCCTAGTTTCGTTTGGAGTGGGGTTCATTCGGAGTTTTTAATTACAAAGCCCAGTGGTTTCTTTTGTTTCTTATTTATAAGGTTGGGACCACCCCTTATCTCTTCTTCACTTTTTACCCTACCCTTTTTTTTACAAAGCAATAAAACAAGTTAACCAATAGTTTCAAGTGGGGCTGGGCCTCCACCGGGGGTTCGACTGGTGTGTGGTGACTCAACCAGAGGTGTCTCGATTGAAGGTGAGGAAAAGCTACCTCAATCAGAGGTGTCTCGGTTGGTGAGATCGGAGGTGAGTTGGTGTTTACTTTTTGGTATTTTGATCGAAAGTCTCATCCTTTGGTGAGGACGAGCTGTCTCGAGCGTTGGTGAGGACGAGTTTCCTCGATCGAAGTTGAGGACGAGTCGTCTCGATCAGAGGTACGCTTCTCTTTTTTTTTCTTTTCTTTTTTTTTTTTTGCTTTGCCTTCTCGTAAAATGACATGAGCTGGAACAGATTGTGTATTGAGCTCAAGATAGCAAAAGGCCAAAAGTTAATGATAGACTCACTGAGTTTTGTTTCAAGAAGACACGCCACTAATTATATTAAAATTTTCATCCCTTTTATCACATGAAATTTGTGGCAATAGTGTAGGACATGTGGTCTCTGACATGCACAGTAGTATAACATAGAAAACACTTTTGTTATAATGAGACTTTTTTGTAGTGAGGTGACAATACACCTAGTAGGTAGACACTTTATTTCATTTTCCCCATAGGATAATATATTCCTCCATTTATGCGTTAGCTGATATATTGGAGTATGAGTTATGACGAACTTTGTTGTACTTTGCCAATAGTTTGATGCTCATGTGGACCTTTACAAAATTATTTTGTTTTAGGGATTTGCATCCCAACTGGTCACATGTACCATATGAAAAATGACATTTTGATACAACAACGCTAGTGTAGCAAAAGTATTCATGACTGCGGATAAAAAGTTAATATATGAAAAGTGGTTTTATCATGTTTAACACTGCTACAGTTCATATTATATATATGATGTTGGCCAAATGCTCGAAATATCCTAGATCGTAGGTATCTCATCGGGAGGTAACCATCACTTGCTTTTATCTTCTATGAGCAAATACTCTCAATATAAACATTACAATGTGCTATCTCCGTAGATGAGCTTGCTACAATTAAGATATCAAATGGTTTAGGTACTTTTTTTTTTCTTCGCATAAATGAAAAACTAAAATTGTTTTTCAAAATCGTCTACTAGAAGAAAAAAAAATAAGTAATAACTTGATTTTCTATATATATTTTGTTTTGTAGGTTACCTCGAAGGTTCGATCCGGGAGAGTTGTTTCGTCCGGATTTTTGACTCGTCCGGAGGTGAGGAGTCGTTTGTTTCATTCGGAAGTACTCTTGTTTATTTTGTTATGGCTAAGCGGGATATGCATATTCATACCTCTAAGTTAAGAAAGTGCGATCTTGACAAGTTGATAACCAGATACAAAATTCCCTTAGACTTACATCCTCGTGTGCCCGATGCCGACTTTCGGATGTCTGACCTTCCAGAAGATGCGATTGGTATATACACTAGGATTTTTGACTTCTCAGGTGTTAGGATTCCCTTTTCCTCCTTCCTTTTAGCGGTTCTTAAACATTTTAAAGTGCACATCTCCCAGCTAGTTCCTTTAGGCTTGAATAAATTAATTACATTCGAGGTCCTTTGCCTAAGTCGGAACATAGAGCCTACTGTTGACTCGTTTCGAAAGTTTCAAACACTTTCCAAACAGGGAGATTGGTTCTCTTTTGCTAAGCTTAGACACCCTGCACCTGTATGTATGGATGATAGTAAGTCTTGCTTGAAGGATTGGAAGGAAAAGTTCTTCTTGATAGACCGAAGGGCTATTCCAGACTATATGCCTTGGAGACATCCAGAGTCCTCTATTACGGACGACTTGCCCATTTGTGATTTTAGTCAGGATGATGTGACTCGGTTGGGTCAACAGATTGTGGGGCTTCGTACCATTCCTGAGGGTGTGTTGGTTCTTTCTGGGCTGAGACGGGTATGGAAGTTTCCATTATGTGACCCGGTGCTTAGACACCGTGATGGCACTGGTACGGGGGGGAATATGTTTATCTTTCCAAGTGTTTTCAAATTGTAACTTGTTTTCTTGTATGTTGCTAACAAAGATTTCTTTTGCAGTTATGAGCATATTCGAGTTTATGCGTATGCCTTCAGTTGATGGTACTGAAGTGAGGGACGAGTTTCATGATCGAACTACCTCTATCCTAGATCGGGTCGTGGATCGGGCTACACAACCTGCTCTGGTAGGAACCGTTGTTCCTGGTCCTACTCCAGAGGAGTTCGCAGCTACCCAGCGTGGTCGCAAAGGCTAGGAACGCGGCCAAGCGAAAAGCCTTTACTCAGTCCGAGGGATCCACCGATGCGACCAAGAGGAATAGAGTAGACGAAGAGCATTCTGGAGCAGGACCTCATGAGCGGCCTGGTGAGGATGAGCTGGCTGATGGAGACACATCTCATGATGATGTAGATGTTGCTATGGATGATTCTGAGCATGCTGAGGGAAACCCTGGAGGTGAGTATCTAAACGTTGTTCCCCTTCGAACTTTTGATTCAAAGACTGGACTGGACGTGACACACACTATTATTCTTCCAGGTGATGGGTTTCCGGATGTGCTCCATGCTGAGCACGGATCCCCTATAGAGACTGTTGAGGTTGATGTCGAGGCAGCTCATGGTAAACTTCTTTTACCACTTTTGTGTGTATATGTATATAAATTATGGAGTCTTTTTCTTATTCTTTCTCTCATACATGTGTATAGGTATTGTTGAGGACCCTCATCCTACTGTTGGGACAGATGACCAGGTCCATGATGATGCTGGAGGTGATGTCAGCCGTCGTGCTAGCGAGAGTGACGAGTCTGACTATGGCGATTTGCGTTCTAAGTTTAGATACGAGCCACGAGAGGGAGACACTACTGGAGCTGAGTTGGAGGCTGAGTTCTTTCATCCTGGCTCCTACTATGTGGCTTATCCTTATGATGATAGTTCTACTAGTCAGTTTCCTCCTTACACTAGAGATCAGTGGGATGATCTTCATGCACCATGTCTCGGGGTTTTGAAGAAAGAAATCTTCAAGGATCCCCAAGCTTGTCGTGAGTTTGCTCAGCGAGCGATTACGCCGACTGAGGCTCTTCGGATGGATGATCTTACTACTGAACAGCTTTCTGATCGGATGAGTGTTCTGACATGTCTCATGCTTTCCCATAACACTGCGTTGAACGCCCGCCTTACTGCTGGGTCTGATAAATATAACCGCCTTTTAGCAAGCTATTAGCAACAGAAACGTCTCATTAAGTGCCAGACAGATGACTTGAAGAAGAAGACCCAGTACACGGTTAATGCCAATGAGAAGGTAACTGAGTTGACTAGTAAACTTGATAAGTATGATCGTAAGAGCTTGAAACGCACGAAACTTAAGGCTGAGCTTGTTGAGACAAAGTCTAAGTTGAAAAATTGTAAGGCCAAGTTAAAGGAGCTGCAGGGCACACTCTCCCAGCGGGAGTCTGAGTTACACGGGTGCAAGGATACCATTGCCGATCGTGATAGATTCATTAAGAAGACCAGAGATGATATTACTTCCTTCTTTCAGCATGACTTCGAGACACTCACTCGGAGGTTTCTTGGTAGTGGAGAGTTTCGTCGAGCTCTTGCTGGAGTGTCGTCTATGGCTGTCAATGCCGGTTTTGCGCATGGTTTGTGTATGTATCATTCTAATGATGATATCTTAAAGATTACACAGAAAGTTTCTCATTTTGTTCCAGGGGCCAAGGAGAAACTTGATGAAGTTGTGGCAGCCTTACCTAATGAGGTGTTTCCAATTTTTCACAAAGTGTCTCAGCATGTTGGGGATGCCTTGTCAGATATTACACAGCTTGAGCCTGACGTGGTGGCTTCTTCTTATCAGATACCTTCTGCTACAGTGACTCCCTCAGGTGTTTCATCAGTTGCTACTTCCACTGTGCCTTCTACTACAGTGGCTCCAGCGGGTGTTTCATCAGTTGTTACTTCTACTGTGCCCTCTGTCATAGTGACTTCATCAGGTGTTTCATCAGTTGTTACTTCTACCCCCAAGACTTTTGGCTATACATCTACTCCAGAGCACTTGAAGAACAAAAAGGCATCTTCTACTTCCAGGGATTCTTCGGGAGTTTGACTCAGTTCTAGTTTGTATCTTATTTTGCCTATGTAGTTGGCATTTTATTTATTTTTCAACCATGTATGACTTATGACTATGTATGTCTGTAACATTTCCAGTAGACTAGTGACTACTGATGCTTTTGCCCATGTAGTTGGCATTTTGTTCATGTATCAGACATGTATGACTTATGACTTTGTATGTCTGTAACATTTCCAGTAGACTAGTGACTACTAATGCTTTTGCCTATGCAGTTGGCATTTTGTTCATGTATCAGACATTATGACTTATGACTTTGTGGTATGTTGTTTGTCACTTTGGTCGTGTGTTTATTTATCTTGTAATTTACTCATGCAAATTAGATATGTGAACTTTTTATAAACACTATGTAACAGCTATCCATTTAGTGTCTTGTTCTTGCATACTTGAACAAGTTTTATCATGCACATGCCGAGTGATGAGTGTGTAAATACTCATCATTTTTCTATCATCTGAACTGCCAAAACATCCAAAAACACCAAATAATGCATCAAAATAGTGAAAATATTCCAAAAGTGTGTTTTATGTGTTATAGATGCAAAATGTTTGAAAACAAATGAAAAACAAACAAAGTTTGCACAATTGGCAGTTTCAGTCCCTCAACTTTCACAAATTGTCAAAACTAGTCCCTGAATATTTCAAAATATGCAAAATATCATAAAAGGTCCTTGGGGATTCATAAGTTGTCAAAACAAACCCTTTGAATATCAAAAATCACAAATTTACAACTTTGGTCCCCCAAGTTTGAAAAATGTCAAAAATAGTCCTTGGTGAATTTAAAAAGTGAAAATAATCAAAAATAAACCTTGTACTATTCATAAATGACATAATTGGTCCTTGTGGTAAAAATTTGGAAAATTACAGGTTTGGTCCCTGAAGTTTCACAAGTTGGCAGAAATGGTCCCTGGACTTTGAAAAATGGAAAATATCAACAATAGTCCTTGTACTATTCATCATATGGCAAGAATGAACCTTGTGATCACTTTGGAAAGTTGGCAAAACAAACCCCTCAAAAATCCAGAAATTACAACATTAGTCCTTGTGGAGTTTATAAACCAAACCGGACCCCACTTTTAATCCCATAAATCCAAAACCCTTAACCCATTTCCACCCCTAGCCCACTAACCCTTCTCTTTTCTTTTCTTTTTCCCAGGCCCAACCCCATAAGCCCAAACCAAATACCCCGTTTAAATATTATAACCCTTTCCCCCTTCCCCCTCTCCTTCCCCCGTTCACACCATCACCCCCACCCTGCAACTTGCTCCATCACTTCACCATCCAATCCCACCGCCCACTCCACTTCACCTAACCATCACCTCCACAATAAATGCCACCACCCCCCTCTTGCAATATAAAAAACAGAAAATGGTTATAAAACCATTTTGGCGCCAAAATCTCAATCAAGGGCTAGGATCAATCTCAGAGCATCCAATGGTCATGAATTCACTCAGAGACATCCAAGGAACCCTAATCTCATGCTATAAATAGAAGAGGAGCAAGAAGGAAGGAGCATAGTCTTAATTAGTTCTAAGTAGTGTCGAATTTATGTAATTTCAGTTTTTAGTTGTTTAAATTGCTTTCAAAAGCTTGTACTCTGTTTCTATAGTGTAATTGGATCTTTTATTAATCAAAAATCTCAAGGTTTCAGTTTCAATTCAGTGTTTGCAATTTCAATTTCAAATTCTGTTTTTGCTCTAATAATGCCTTAAGCTTAATGTTACTGTGTCATAAGCTCACTTAGGACTTATATAATCATAAGAAAACATAAAAAGCTAAAAAATTCAGAAAACAAAAACAAACAGGGTACCTATGCATTTGACTGTGGAAGCTTTGGAAGTTGCCTACAATGGAGGGGCAAGATGGACTTTTACCTAGCTTATCTCTGATAAGCTAGGAGCTTGTTGAGCATAAAGAAGCTCTAGTAAAGCTAGAGTAAAGGTTTCTACTTTTCAATTTCTAAAAATTCAAGTTTTAGTGTAAATTTGCATTTTACTATATTAGTACTTATTTTAGCTTAATCTCTGTGTTTTTGTGCTTATTTTGTGTTATTTAGTCATAATATAGCTTAAAATTAAGTCCTTAATAGTTAAAATCAGTTGTGCAATCAATTCTCATTTTCACTGCCAAAAATCAATCTTGATCATATTAAGTATTTGTGAACTAGACTCTTGTTTCTGTGCTCAAATCAATATTAGATATCATAATCAGTGAATTGGAATCAAGTTTATGGATTGAATCACTCATTTGTTTTGAAAATCAAAATTTGGTTCAGTAAAACAGTGAAATTTGATTTTTCATGTTCTTGGTGTTCTAGGTTTGATTTTTATGCTTAAAGTGGTTTATCTTAGTTTGACTGATGTGTGAAATCAGTCTGTAATTAAAGAGTGTTGATTTGTTTTGGAAACTCCATTTTGAAAATCTTGCAGTGTGTTTGGATTTGCTGTCATTTGTATGTTCCAGTGCATGCTTGTTGTTGTTCTTGCTTGATACATGTCACTTAGGTCCTAATAAACTCACAACAAGCATAAAATCCAGTGGTCATTTGTAAAAAAGTCAAAATCATCCTTAATCTCATTCAGTTCATAATCTGTTGAAGTTATTTGGTCCAAAATCCTCAAATCAGTAGAATAGTTGTTAATATTGATAGATTTCATGTTCTTATAGCTTAA
>LBNU01005317.1:154198-170653 GCA_014162995.1 Artemisia annua | reverse complement strand
GGAAGGGGAAGGTGTTTGTTCCCGACCCTTCTGCTGCGGAGTCAATTAGCAAAGGTTGCTCAGCCTAAACCACCAATGGTACCAATTTCACCATGGGGAACACATTAGCAGGAGTCACCCTATTCGAGCGGAGGTAGCGAGCCGTCCGTCGTTTCATAGTCACACTGTGATGAACAATTATATAACTTAGAAGATTGTTGGAAAATTTTGTTTCATTCATAACATGCCGATAGAAACAATACATCAATAATATCTAAAGTTACCTCCGGAGTAAGCTTTGCACTTTGAAAATTGCTTCTCCGGAGGGAATACATAGTAATAGTGAGAATGCTCCGGTGCTTTACATGTAGCACTTTCGGAGGTTACAAGCATGCCAGGTTCCAGGTATCTCCCGTCCGTTCATGTCACTTAGCTTGTAAGCACCACTCTGAAATGCTTGGATCACCCTGTAAGGCCCCTCCCATTTTGGACCGAGTTTGCTTGTGCTTTCTACCTTAGAAACTTCATTCTTTCTAAGGACAAACTCTCCTACCTTGAATTGCACATGGCGTACCCTTTTGTTGTAGTACTTTTATACCTGTTGCTTGTACTTGGCTTCCCTTATAGTTGCTATCTCCCTTCTTTCTTCCAGCAAATCGAGGTTCAACCGGAGCTCTTGGTCATTGGTCTACTGGTTCAATCTGGAAGTTCGGTGCGTAGGCATACCAATCTCAGCAGGAATGACTGCTTCAGTGCCATAGGTTAGACTGAATGGTGTTTCGCCATTGCTAGTCTTTTTCATTGTCCTGTGTGCCCACAACACATTTGGCACTTTCTCTACCCAAGCTGATCCTCCTTTCTCCAATCTGGTTTTTATCCCATCTAGCAGGCTTGTGTTTGCTCTTTCCACCGCTCCATTACCTTGAGAGTGATACACTGAGGTGGAGATTAACTTAATCTTGAGTTTCTCCGCCCATGAATTAAAGGGATCATTCACAAACTGAGTTCCATTGTCTGTGATGATGAAGGCTGGAATTCCGAATCTGCATACAATGTTATCAAACGCAAAGTTTATTACCTGTTTGCCTGTGATGGTAGCTACTGGCTTAGCCTCCATCCACTTCGTGAAATAATCAATTTGACAATTAAAAACTTGACTCTTCCGGGCCCCTCCGGCAGAGGTCCCACAATGTCCATTCCCCACTTCATGAATGGCCAAGCTGATGTTACTGAGATCATGTCTGCCTTGGGTAGTCTTGGTACTGACGCGTGAGTTTGGCAACTATCACATTTTTCAATTACCTCTCTTGCGTCTCGATGCATGGTAGGCCAATAGTATCCCAGGTTCATGATTTTAGCTACTACTTGCCTTGGTCCATCATGCATCCCGCAAGAGCCCATGTGCACCTCCCTGATAATGTAATTGGCCTGAAGAGGTCCCACACACCTCATCAGTCATACCAAGTAAGACTTTTTATACAGGACTCCATCTTCCAGGGTGTAGTTCTCGATCTTTTCCTTAAGGGTTCTGGCTTCCACTGGGTCTTCTGGTAGGATCCTTTTCTCCAAGTAGTTTTGGATAGGAGTCATCCAGGTAGGGCCTTCTTCCTCCACTATCATGTGGACCTCCTTTGCTTCGACGGAACGTTCATTCAACACCTCTACCAGGACTTCCTTAGACAGATGATCAAATTGAACTGCAGCTAGCTTGCTTGGAGCGCCAGTCTTTTTATTCTGAGCTCTGGGGATATGACTGATTCGGAACCTTTGGAATGACCCTGCTAGCTCTATGACCTTCTCTCGGTATTGTTTCATTTTTTCGCCTCTAGCTTCGTATGACCCCTCAACCTGACTAGCTACAAGCTTGGAGTCTACAAAAGCATGTATGTCTGTCACCTGCATTTCTATAGCTATTCGTAACCCAGCCAGCAGAGCTTCATACTCGGCGTCATTATTCGAATTAGAAAAATTTAAGCGGAGTGCATAAGAGTACTCTACATCATCCGGAGCGATAAGGATGAGTCCGGCTCCGGAGCCATTCTCATTCGATGCACCATCGGTATACAGCCTCCAGGCCCTAGGTCCTGGGGTCAGGTCTTCCCTTGCTCTTGACGACTCTGGAATGTCTTCTACCATCGGAGCTCTCTCGACTGGAGGGTCATCATGCAATTCTGCCACAGTGTCTGCCAAGAAGTCTGCCAGGACTTGGCCTTTTACTGAAACCCTCGGGACATATGCTATATCATACACTCCCAATTCAACTGCCCACTTTTCTAGCCTACCGGATGCTTCGGTGTTGCTTAACACTTGCTTGATAGGTCTATCCGTAATAACTTTGATTGGATGGGCCTGAAAGTATCTTCTCAACCTCCTAGCTGCATGAACCAATGCAAGGGTGAGCTTCTCCATCGGAGCGTAGTTTTCTTCTGCCCCTTGCAATGATCTACTAACGTAGTGTATGGGCATCTGTCTCCCATTTCTCTCTGTGAGGAGCACTGCACTAACCGCCTCCTTTGCAGCGGATAGGTACATCATCAAGGTTTCACCTTTCATTGGAGTAGTAAGAGTTGGTAGTTCAGACACAAGTCTCTTCATCTCCAGAAATGCTGTTTCAGCAACTTCTGTCCACTTGAAATCCTTCTTGTTAGTGCACTTCTTCAATGTATCTAAGAAAGGTAGCGACCTTTTAGCAGATTTGGACAAGAAACGATTGAGTGCTGCTAACTTCCCACTTAAGCTTTGCATCTGCTTGAGGCTCTTGGGCGAAGGCATGTCCATGACCGCCCTTGTCTTCTCAGGGTTGGCTCTAATCCTTTCGGAGGTAACTACATACCCCAGGAATTTCCCTTCTTCCATTCCGAACGAGCACTTCCTGGGGTTAAGTTTCATATTGATCTTTCGAAGATTGGTGAAGGTTTCTTCCACATCCTTGATGATATCTTGCTCTGTGCGACTTTTGATCACAATATCATCAACATACACTTCCAAGTTTACCCCGATCTGATCCTTGAATGTGGTGTCCATCAACCTCTGATACGTTGCTCCAGCATTTTTCAGCCCAAAAGGCATCTTCGTATAACAAAAAACTCCTTCATCCATATGAAAGGCAGTCTTCTCCTCATCTTTCTTAGCCATCTGAATCTGATGATAGCCTTTGTAAGCATCCAGGAAGCAATTATACTTGAATCCCATAAGAGACTCTATCTTCCAATCAATCTCCGGCAGAGGGTAAAGGTCTTTGGGGCAAGCCTTGTTAAGATCTTTGAAATCTATGCACATTCTCCAACTCCCATCTACCTTCTTTACCAGTACCGGATTAGAGACCCAATCAGGGTACCGTACCAGTTTCACGATCCCAGCCCTGAGCCATTCGTTGACTTCATCTGTCACTACTTTTCTCCTGTCTGGAGCTAGACTCCGTTTCTTCTGCACCTTTGGTTTGTCATGGGGGTAAGTGTCTAGACGATGCTCTGTTACGGCTCGGGGGATGCCAGTCATGTCTGACGCTCTCCATGCAAACACGTCAGCATTCCTCCTAAGGGTTTGTATCAAGGCCCTTTTGCATTCTATAGACAAGTTGCCACTGATGGTTATGAGCTGCTCGGGGTATTTATCGTTAACCACTATCTTTTCTTCTGGTTTCAGTGCTCCTTCCTTAGCATTACCTGGAAGAGCCTGCTCCTTAGCAGGTCTTCTAAGCGAGGTCTCCCCCTCATTGTCTAGCAGCCTTGGTTCCTTTCCCGGTCTCCGTGAGTGGAGTTCCTCTTTCTGAGGTTGTATCTCCATCGGAACTGATGAGTTCCTTGGACCCGTTATTCCTGGAGTTGTTTGTCGCAAACTCAAACCAGATACACGGGCATTCCGACTGGANTCCCCCTCATTGTCTAGCAGCCTTGGTTCCTTTCCCGGTCTCCGTGAGTGGAGTTCCTCTTTCTGAGGTTGTATCTCCATCGGAACTGATGAGTTCCTTGGACCCGTTATTCCTGGAGTTGTTTGTCGCAAACTCAAACCAGATACACGGGCATTCCGACTGGAGCATTGTCCTTCTTCTATCTGCCTGCATTCCCTTAGCATCTCTCTGCTAGTCATGACTGTGGCTACTCCGCCGGAGGTGGGAAACCTCATCATGGAGTGAATAGTCGAAGCCACGGCCCCCAGGCTCCTCATTCTCGTTCTTCCTAATATAACATTATATGGAGACGGACTATCCACGACCGCTAACTCCATCAGTACAGTTCGAGTCCGGCCGCTCTCTCCCATGGTAACTTCCAAATCAATGACTCCCAGTGGATAGCTAACTTCTCCTGAGAATCCCACCAACGGTATCCTAGAGCCCTTCAAACTTGATCTTATTCGATAATCAAAATTTCGAAAACAATGCTCATACATGATCTCCGTCAAACTGCCTCCATCTACATAAACTCTTCTTACCTGGAAACCTTCAATCATGGCCTCAACTATGATGGGAGTGTCCACCAACTGATATCGTGGAACGGAGGGGAAGGTTATTTCGTTATCCATCCAGTGCTCCACTCTCTCATGGGGCCTCTTTCGGTACCCCTGAGATCTTACCATGCTAATGACCTTAGCCTTTCCTTTGGCAGCTCCTCTATTTTTTGGGTTTCCTTGTCGAATGTCTTTCACCAAGTGAGCCAGTTTCCCAGAGGCTACTGCTTCCTCAATCTGCTTCTTTAGCTGGTAACAGTCATTAGTGTTGTGCCCCCTATCTTGGTGGTAATCACAGAACTTATGCATATTCTTACTCTCCGGAGTGCCGACCAACGGAGGGGGTGGAGGGAAGTTCACGTTGTCCATGGCAAGTATCTCCTTCGGAGTTTTGGTTAGAGGAGTGAAACCCTCTCTTTTCACATAAGGAGCGCATGTTCCCATGCTACGACCTTGCCCCCTTCTGTTGTTTCGATTTCTAGGCCCATTTGGACTACTAGACCATGCACTTCTATCAGGCTTCTTCTCCCAATGCGGAACCTTAATGACTTCTGTGGTGTCAGCTGCAGTCTCACCTCTGATGAAGGCCCTGACTCTTTCCCACATCTCATCAACGGTCTTAGGGATTTTGTCATTAAGTTTTTTGGCTAACTCCGGATGACCATGTCCATGCATGAATGCGGATATCCTGAGTACCGGAGGTACTCCCTTGATGTGTGAGCTCTCTGCCTTGAAACGATCCATAAATGCCTGGAGTCCTTCATTCGGCTTCCGCTTGATCCCGTGGATCTCTGTCGGATCCTTATCGTACCTCTTCTGTTGGGAGAACTCTTCCAGAAACTTGTTGCTCAATTCTTCAAACCCGTCAACACTTTTTGGGTCAAGGCTATCAAACCAGTTCCTCGCCGAACCACTGAGGGTTTGACGAAACATCTTGCACCACACAGGCATAGGCCACTCCTCCTGCTCAGCCGCAGCGGAGAAAATGCTGAGGTGATCCTCCGGATCCTTGTTTCCTTCATACACCCGAATGTTTGCTGGAAGCTTGGCCCTTCGATGATACCTAAAACGCGTGATCCGAGAGGTGAATGGCATAGGCTTTGGCCGCTTGTAAGGCATGCTCAAGTCCTCTGAGCTATCCTCGGACATAGTATCATACCCTGATTCTGAACTTGACTTCCTGCGAGAGGCCCTTACTGAATGAGACTTCGACTTAACACTCTTGGTCCTAGACCTGCTCCGTCCTTCTGACCTATCAGAGCGATGAGACTTAGAAAAAGCCCTTCGTCTGGAGACACTTTTCCGGTGTCTTCTAGCAGATCGTGACCGGCTCCTTCCCGACTTGGATGACCCATCGGAAGAATATCCTCCAGCCTCTCCCACCGATGGACTTTTTTGGGAGTTCTCTGATTCAGCACTTCTTGATCCTCCGTATGAGAGTTTGCGAGGGGTTGCCTTTTCCTTCCCCTTGTTATCAAGTTCCTTAATCATGGTTCTTAACACATCAATGTTTTCCTTCACATAGGCCGGAGAAGGCTCTTCCCGAGCTGGCCCGGAGGGAGCGGAGTGTCCTCCTAGAGAAGTTCTCCCAGTCCCTTCCACACCAGTGTTCAGGTTCTCACATTCCTCCGGATGAGGACTCATCATACCACCGTCCATTGCTTAAAGCTTTGATAGATTGGTATAAGCGTCCCACGGATGGCGCCAATGTTTGAGCAAATCTTCGTAGATGCTCTTCAACCCTAAGCTTTAGGAGACTCCGCGGCAGCTCCTTCTTCTTGTAGGCTGAAATAAGAGAGAACACCGTTAGCTCGCCCCGGGTTTTTAGTCCGAGACCAAGCTCAGGTGTGAGAATGAGTACTTGGTATAAGTGAGTTATAAATGATAAACGGTAAGTAACAAGTAAAGGGAAGTAAAGATTGAGAGAAGTCTATATGGGAGTGTGTGTATGTGAAGGGATCCCTCTTCATGTGTGTGAACAGTTCCTTTTATACTACCTGTGATTAGCTCCATGACAAAACCCTTTGTGGAAGCTAAGTTGTCTTCTAGGTGCAGCACATAAAGCGCTGATAAGCAGCAGGCTTGGTCTTCGGGGTCAAAGTTGTCTCTATGTTAGTTTGTGGACCAAACGTCTGTGCTATTCGTACTACGTATGTCAGTTGCCAGTGTACTATCTCTGGTGGCCAAGTGTACTATCTCTAGTAGCCATTGTACTAGCCCCGATGTAGGCATTGCCCTCCTGAGCAGGCAGCTCTCCTGAGCAGATAGCTCGCCTGAGCAGACAGCTCTCATAAGCAGACAATACCTCATTATGGAGTGGTTTTATCTTAGAANGGCTCGGCTCATTTATGATGGCCTTTATAAAGCTCGGTACAACATCAACACACAAGTTTAATCATTGCAGATATTTTTAAGCTTAGCTTCTTCTTTAATTTCTGAAAATTTTAAAGAAAGAACAAAAACCATAAACAATTTCATTCTTGTTTTCTTTTGGTTTTGATAAGACAAAAAACAAACAACAACAGCAGCCATCAACAAGATCTCAACACCATCAACCAAATGCTAAGATCTAGACGCAACCAAAAACCCATATCAATCCAACCTCAACAAGAGACAATCATACTACTCTAATACAACCACTCGAAAAGAAAAGAAAATAGATCTCAGTTTGTGTTTCAAAGTGATTATAACAATCTTTGATTAATAGATATAAACACAACTCATCATAGATCTTTTTAGAAGAATAACTTATTTTAATATTCAAACCTTTAAAAGAACAAAACAAAACCATGTTGTTTCATGCTTTGTGTCGTTCGTTTAGAGATAACACGATACAAGAACAACAAAATCACAAACCTACCTGAGACCTTCAACAAAATCTAGTAACCGAAACTATAAGCAAAATATTAAAAGGATGCTTCTGTGGTTGGGTGCTCGTTGTAACAGAAAGAAAACAAGGAGACTTTATGGTTGTTTTTCATGTTTAAGTGGTAGCAAAATATTGAAAGGGAGTGAGTTGGTAGATGAAAAAATTGATATCAAAAGGAAAGGGAGTGAGTTGGTAGATGAAAAGTAGATAGGATTTAGGAATTGAATGGAAGAGAGTGTTTCAGTGAGGCTCGAAAAAAAAGTACAAAGTTTATTCTTTTGAAATTTTCAACCTAGATACATATACATACGTATTTTATAATGTATTTTATAATTTATAATATCCATGCATACATGAAATATACTAAAGCTCGTTTAGGCTCGCGAGCCTATTCGAGCTTTATAAATAAAGCTCGAGCTCGGGCTCGATTATTAAATGAGCTTTAATTTAGGCTCGAGCTCGGGCTCGAGCTCGTTTAAGCTCGGCTCGTTCAAGCTTTTTACCGATCCGATCCCGAGCTTTTCACGAGCGGCTCGGCTCGTTTCCACCCCTAGCTANCGTTTAGGCTCGGCTCGTTCGAGCTTTTTACCGATCCGATCCCGAGCTTTTCACGAGCGGCTCGGCTCGTTTCCACCCCTAGAATTAATTGTGATTATCTCCTCCGGAGTATCCGGAGTAGGACATACCTCATCAACTTTCTCTCTCACACACAATATAAATCTCAGCTTTTCCTTTAATATTTTCTCTCAGTTCAACCAATTCAACCAAATAAACCAGCACCACCTAAAACCACCACATTCTATATTTTACAAACACAAAATCTTTTGAAATAATAATCTGAAACAGAAAACATAATTCTATATGCACAAAAGATAAATAAAAACTGCTTTTAAATTTAATATTAGATCTAGATAGGGGCTTAAATCTGATAGTGGTCGGCGTTTACGGGGTTGTTTCCGGCGTTGGTGGTGGTCGTCATTTTGTATATCTTTAAAAACCTAACAGATCTGCCAGCCAAATAGTTGATCGTCAGCCACCGCGCTGGTTAACCACATACAACGGTTGTTGAGGCACCATAAAAAGTGGGTCCAACAGTGGTGCTTAATTCGTCGGAAAAGTATAGCCGAGGTGGTGTGACCAGTTATTAAGAAAACTTAGATAACTCAGATATGTAAAAACATTTAGGGGCTGTTTGGTTCATTGTATTTGGATGGTTTTTAGTGGCTTTGATATTGAAATACAATTGCATAGTGTGTTTGGTTAGTAAATAAATAAAAGATGAGATTTGATATTAAAAACTCATAAATGGTTGGTTTACAAATACACTACTTGAACGATGCATTCTATACCCAGTGGGGACACTATCACACCCCCAAAATCGGGTCCAGCGGAAGCTTACATGTCGCTGGGGTGTAACTCAATTGGTATCACAACACAAGTACAAAGAACGGTTTTCATCTTAGTCATTTAGAATAAAATTGTTTAACAAAAACGTTGAATTTACATTGTTAAAAGTAATGCGGAAGTAGGCCCTCAAAATAGTTAAAACGGTCCCCAAATGAACATCAGAGTCTTCTATGACCATGCCATGCCCTGCCAAAACCTCCAGTAGCGTGCCATTGCTTAATACCTGAAAATACATGCTAAAACGTCAACACGAGGTTGGTGAGTTCATAGAGTTTAATGAAAATGAATTGCATTAGGATGAAGATTTCCCAGCGAAGGCATTGTAAATCCACCCGGTTCCAAGTCTCGGCCATAACAAGACTTGCAACCTGTGTGTTTACAACCCACCGCCAAACATGATTTGGTTTATGTAAACAATTGTAATATTTGAGCCAAAAGTCAAAGATATGTGTAAATATACAACCATGTAATGTAGGGGTATCATGCCATACCCAGGCAATGTAGGGGTATCATGCCATACCCAGGCAATGTAGGGGTATCATGCCATACCCAGGCAATGTAAGTTGTAACATATGAACACTTAAAGCGTTTGAATAAACAAAGAAACATTTGAGTAAGGCAATTGGTGTTTAAGTAAGCAAGTAGCATGTTCAAGTAAAACAAGTATTGCATTCATGTAAAAACGAGCATGTATTCTCCCCCAAAACAGTTATGAAATAAGTTAAAATAGGGGGCATGAACTCACCTTGGAATGTAGTGACGTGAGTAATACAACGGTGCCAAGAAGTATGGCAGAACAGTGTAAAGAAGTATAGCACAACAATAAGGAATCAGCACGACCTAAGAAATATAATAGTCGCGTCTTAGATATTTAACGAGAAAGTACAAAATAACTTTTATAAAAGTATTTATACACTTTTGACATTGTACATATTTTTGTAAGTTTACAAAATATGAAAGTTTAGGTTTTATTAAAAATAGTAACAAGCCCTATTGATAAGTTATCCTAGGGTCGGGTTTATGTCACTAATAATCCATTAATTCCGTAAGTCATTATGTTTTGGTTCTTATGTCCTCGGCAAAATATTTGAATGTATTTACCAATCCAAAATAAGTCTCATGGTCTTAAATATCTCATAACTTATATCAAATTTACTAATGTATAGTCATATGTCAATGCAGAATTTTGGACAGCATACTACAGTCTCGCCAAAATAGTGATAAGTTGAGTTCTATAACTCGGTTTGATGCGGGTCTCGCGGCATTGATTAGATTAAAGTGTTAACTAAAACTTTTATTCTTTGTACAACAGAGGGTTCTATGAAATTTTTAAGAGATTATAGCTAACTAAGTTCAGTGTGCAATTTTCGGCATGTTTTACCATTTGTGCTCTCATTTATTCATCGGGATGAGTTATGAGGTGCTCCACCCGGCGAAACGATCACAAGACATAGCTCTACCGGCTTATCTCATTGCCTTAACCTCAAAGTTTACTGAGATGATCAGTTTAATCATTCTTTGGGGCTGTTCAGAATTTCAGCTTCATAAGTCATATCTAGAGCTTGTTCTAGTCTATTTTCATGATTAAAACTTTATGTACAACGTCATATCTTGTCAAAGTACATATAAGACTTATAAAAGGTATATAATTTACATCAACATGAATGAAAGACTTGAAAACTAAATATAGACTTACAAATTCTTGGATGGAAAACACTAAAAACCCAAGAACCACTAGCCTAAGTCTTTCAATCACCAACAAGTCCTTCAATCTTTAACCCGAGTTGTTTTAGCCTTAAGGAAACCTTGTACTAGTCTTCTACTTCAGCCCTCTTATTTCCTTTGCAAACCCTTGTAACCTTGAGCTAGGTACTCTAGAATCACCTCACTTCAGCCTTTAAACCTTGTATAACTCTTGAATCAAGCAAATAATCTCTAAAGTAACTCTTGAATTAGGTAAGAACCATTATAGCCTTCATCTTTCTTATTATGTCTTGTGTCTTGATTCAAAATAATGATGGTGATGAGTTTGTGGTAGTGTACGGTACTACAGGGAGAGAAAGAGGGTATTTCTTTTGCTTTCTTTGTTGTGAAATTAATTGTGAAAAGGTTAATATAATAAGGTGCAAGGTTATGTGTCTAACTGTTAGACAAAGTGATAATTGGAGGCCATGTGGCCGTAGGTCACATATCAAACGCCCACCTCATGGTTATGAGGTGGTGTGATTTTGTTAGCTTTCTTCATGGCGAAGTAAGGCTCAACGAGATATAGTTTGGTCCAGGTAATTACTAATGTTAAGCCGTTAAGTCCAAAAACTTAAAACTGGGCAACATAAAAATGTAATACTTATGAAAATGTCTAAGCTTATCAATATACCTCAACTAAGTATATTAAGAGTGGGATAAGTATAACGAAGTATGTTTTGTTGTGTCGGTACGCGCTGCGTGCAGTTTTTCACGTTTTGCGAGATAATTTATCGTTTTCAAATCAAAAGAGTTCGGAAAAGTTCAAAAATAAAATATAGTAATAATAAATATAATTTATTATTAAAATGAGTCCGAAAAATTACGAGTGTGTGATACGACATACGTGGTTAAACTCTCTTGGTAAACGTAATTTACTTAAAATAGGATACTAAGTAAAATGTAAATAGTAAAATAATGACTTGAAATCTTCTCAGGGAGTGAATAGTGTTACGTGAATAGTAAAATTGTCGAGGTTTAGAAAATGACCTGAAATTGTGATTTGTGACATTCGCCCACCCAAAAAGAAATTCAGTCCCTGAATTCAGCTAGTGTTGGTCTCTAGAGTGGACTCGGTGAAAAGATGTGGATGCCCTAATGTGACTTGCCATAGAATGAAAGCTTGAGGTTGAGTCATGATTAGTTGACGTGCTCCTAGACGGCAATTCACGAGGTGATGAAATGTGTGAAGGTTCTTGCAACGATTGTATACACACACATGAATTTTTGAAACCTTTAGAAATCGAGTAGAAATTCAATCCAGACAAAATTTTATTATAACTATTCTCAGTATTGCAAAATTCATCTCTGAGCTGGATATAGGTGGTAAGCCTATATCCCACTGTCCCGGGTCGAATATAGATGACCAATCTATATTCCACTGAGGTTCCATGAATTTTGAAATACTCAGCTCAGTTATACTAATACTATGTCCTTCACATATGAAAAGACGTTATGAAAGACAAAGGCAAGTGACCAAACTCGAGGTCGAATGATGAAATTACGTAAGGAAAAAGCGTAACGCGGTGACATATACGATACGTGGGCATGCTTATATGGAAGACAATTATAGGAATCAACTAGAATAAGTGAGTATAATATCTGATAATGAGATACAATCTCATCACATATGTCAGCAACAAACCACAAAGGAGGCATCAGCTTGGCAAGTGATGAGACGAAAAATGTTACGTTTTTAGGGGTCAGTTTGAGTCCTAATTCGTATATTATTTGATCGGATTTCACCCAAAGTCGTTTCTTTTCTCATTTTAGGTACTTTTGAGGAGAAAATCACAAAAGAAGCATTTTTGGGCGTTTTCGGAGTGAAAAAGTGCGGAAAACAACAAAATCTCAAAAGACCCTAAAGTGCACAGAAGGTGACGGCATCACAAGCTTCATCGTGACGACGTCAGGAACAACTGAAGTGAAGAAATTGGAAGTTACTCATGACGGGCCAGAGAGTTTTTGGCTTAGTTTGGTGACGGCGTCAGGGAAGGCCGTCCGATCTGGAACAAGGCGGCGTGACGACGTCAAGAAGGCCATCACAAAACCCTAATCGTCGGCGTGACGGCGTCACACCTTGGGATGACGCCGTCAGCCCGTATTATCTATATATATAGGACGAATTTTATTGTTTTAAAGGAGAAACTTGGTGGAGAACTTAAGGGTTAAACCCTAGCTCGTGTATCACAGACCTTAGAGGGTACTTTTACCCCTCTAACTTGCATGTTTAATCTAAGATAAGTCTTCATTCAATCCATACAATATGTCTATGTGTTGTATGATTTATGTTTGTGCTTTTCTTTCCTTTAACATGCTAGGCTAAATTAACTTGTGTTTGCTTAGATCTAATGAAACCTAACTATTGATTATCATGTGATGTGTATGTTGTGATTGTGATTTGGATGAATGTTTCATCTACGTTAGACTTAAGAAAACTGGCTAACCTCCTATACGGTAACAAGCTTGAACGTCTTAGGAAACGTGAATCGTATGTGCGTTAATCGATTTTAAGGTAGTATTTCATGCGTAGGTTGCTATCGGTGAGCTTATGATAGGATACTTGACGTATCGTCATAGAGTGAGGTAGGAGCTTATAGAGTTAGGGAATTGAACGCACTCCCTACGACTTGTTAGGAATACACCCGTCATCCACGCAAACTCAACATACTAATTACATGGTAAAAGATAGTTAGGGAGTAATGAAATCTAAGTAAACACTACTTTCCCCACCATTGTTTTCTCAAAACTTTAATTTAATTGCATAAGTAGATAACTTGGGTTAGTTGACTAGCAACTAATTCCGCCCACTCCTTCAAAACCGAGATTTTACTGCTTTCAAAAAAACATAAAAATACAAAAATAATCATCCTCCACCCTTAGACCTTAATTAGAGTAGTCTTTAACCTAACGAACACTATTCCCTGTGAGAGAACGATCAATCCCCCGGTACTTGCCACTACACTATACTACATCGGTCAGGTACACTGCCTGGTGGGGATTGTAAGCCTCTTGAGATCCCTTAAGAGGTAAAACAAAGTGCGTAAGCAATCCCACGCGCATCAAGTTTTTGGCGCCGCTGCCGGGGAATAGTTATTGTTTAGGTTAATTTTTATTTTTAATTAGGTCTACTCACTAGACTCCTTTCTAGTGAGATTTTATTTTATTTTTCTAGGATCTCTTTAGTCTATCTTTTTCTTCGTGTTTTTGTTCGTAACCATTACCATCCGACATCATGGAAGGTGGTAATCTTCTCGACCCAAACAACCAAAACTTTCCCAACCCACCTCCTAGAGCCCGCACTTTAGGAGAGTACTCCCGACCTAGCCATCAAGGCTATCGAAACACCATTGAGCTCAACCAAGGAGCCAATGTGACACCCTTGAGATCCGACACCATCCGGTTGGTGCAAAGCGGATGCGCATTCCATGGGCTTCGTTCCGAAGACCCAAATCAACACCTTAAGGACTTCCTCAAAATCGTAGATTCCATAGACCTTAGTGTTGACACCCGAGAGGCCACCCGACTACGCCTATTCCAATTCTCTCTACGTGACCAAGCTAGTCAATGGCTTGAGCGCTTACCCGCAGGATCCATCACCACTTGGGACGACCTAACCACCCTCTTCCTTGCCCAATTTTTCCCACCGGGGAGAACTAGCAAACTTAGGAGCGACATCTTGATGTTCCAACAACATCAAGGCGAAACCCTTTATGAGGCATGGAGCCGATTCAAAGACCTACTTCACAAAGTCCCTCACCACGGCATAGAACTTTGGCTCCAAGTCCAAATATTCTATGACCACATCAACCCCTCCACAAAGCGAACCATTGACCAAGCGGCCGGTGGTAAGCTACGTGATAAAAGTGCGGAGGAATCATGGGAACTCATAGAAGATCTTGCTCTCTATGACAACGAAAGTTGGAACGATCCCCGTGATTTGAACAAAACGGTCAAGGCAATATCCTTGCCTTCGAACAACTCAAGCACTTCCGACCGTAGGATCATGGAACTTGAAGACCAAGTCAAGTATCTAATGAAATCCTACGAAGCTCCTAAACCTTCAAGCCAAGTGAACAAAATCACTTCTTCTTGTGAATTGTGTAGAGGTCCCCACGACACTCGCGATTGCAAGGAACTCCCCGAACAAGCTTTTGCGGACTACGCATCCTCGCGTACCGACGGAGCGGGAGATAAGTGGTACACTTTCAAGCCCGAGCAAAACACATACGGTGACTCATACAACCCCTCTTGGAGAAGTCACCCGAACTTTAGGTGGAAACAACCTCAAGGCAACTCTTCCAACCCACCTAACCGTTTCCAATCAAGCGGTGCACCCCCAAACCGCAACTCCAACAACAATCCTTCCCACGATTTTGAAGGATTGATGTCCGATTTTATGGCATCTCAAGAAGCTCGATTGTCTAGGTTTGAAGCCGATTTCAAACAACAACAAAGCGAGATGACCAATAAAATCGACAACTTGTTGAAAGCCCTCACCAACCAAGTGTTGACACCCTCGAATAAGGACACTAGAAGCACAACTAGCGGACCTCCCACTAAGGACCCGTCATCATCCAAGAATGTCCACTTTGTCAACGTTGTCACTATTAAGCCAATTATTAGGGAAGAGGATGATGAAAATAAGAACGATAGTGACCCTAAGGTTGAGATCGTAGAATCCGAGGCGAGTGAGAAAAAGGAGGTAGATGACGTAGAAAGTGAAGTTGAATACTTCAATAGGTGGCCCACTAGCGAAGAGAAGGAATACCATAAGGACTTGTTTGATAGCCCCGAGACACCACACTTCCTAGGTAATCCAATTATCAAAGCAGGTGACCCATCTAACCTCAACATACCATGCAACATAGGGCATCTTCATGCATGGAAAGCGTACATAGACCCTAAATCCCCCATAAACATCATGAGTAGAGCCTACTACAACTTGATAAAAAGAGACCCACTAGGATTTAGGATGTTGCCGAATACCCGATATATAAGTAATTTTGTGGGTAGGGTCAAGGGACTTCATGTATTCGTAGGCAACTTCACCTATATCACCGATTTTGTGATAGTTGAGGATATTCGACCGGTAATTGATGATTGCCTAACTCAAGTAGTGTTTGGGAAACCATTTGTTGAGGCCTCTAAGATGAGTTATGACCCATCCCTAGGGATAGTTAAATTCAAGGAAGGGACCGAGGAAATAGCTTACCAAATGCCATATAAGATAGAGCAATACTGGCTTTTATCAAACCAGGAAAAAGAACATAAGCAAGCGGTCTACTATAGGAATGAAGAGGATAAGCGTAGAGGATTAGACTACGTCATGAGAAAAATAATGGGATTCTACAAGGAGTGTCTAGAGTTAGGTCCGGAGTACACAACCGGACAAGAGGTCACGTAACGAGGCAAGGCCTCGAGTCTAGCTACAAGACTTTTTAATAAAGAAAAGCGCTTCGTGGGAGGCACCCCATGCCTATCTTTGTTTTGTTTGTTTTTATGTTTTATTTGTTTCCGTATGCATGTTTATTGTTATTGTTTGAGATTCATGATTTAACTTGATTGTAAAAATGCTTTATTTTGTTTTTAACTTCGTCTTAATCACATATAAAGGTATTTTGCAAAATTTAAGTGTAAGGGAAATTTAAATAAGTTTAAAAAAACATATCGAAACATGAATCACAACAATAAATAATAAGCATACATACTTGTAATTGTTAGAGTCAAATGCTTGTATCGAGTCATAATGATTTTCTGCAGAATTTCCAGGAATTAAGACATAGGTTTTCCAAGAAATTTTCCGGAAACACAACTAAAACTTTCTGTCAGACCACTCTGACGGCGTCAGGGGTTAATACCTGACGACGTCAGGTGTAAAATTCTGGAATTTATTTGTTGATTAAGTTTTCTAACGGAACTTGTATGTTTGTTAAAATCTCATCTTATAAATTCCAGAAAACCTAAAAAATTCATTCCACAAGCATTATATCTTTTACTTGCTTTCTAGG